>ML837760.1:0-27097 GCA_009831015.1 Picea engelmannii | reverse complement strand
TTCTCCCACTTTAAAATCTATAAATACTCTATTCTTGTCTGCATAACTTTTGTTCCTATCCTGGGAAGCCTTTAAATATTGCTTGATATTTGTCATATTCTCTTCCATTTTCTTTAACAAATATGGCCCAACAACTACTCTGTCTGTTGGATTATCCCAACTCATGAGTGTGTTACACTTTCTACCATACAATGCTTCAAATGGACTCATTTTCAATGAGGTTTCATACCCATTATTGTGTAAAAATTATACTAAGTGGATAGAATCCTCCCACTTTGATGGTTGATCCATCACATACATTCTAAGCATGTACTCAATTATTCTATTAGTCCTCTTTGTTTTCCCATCTGACTCTTGGTGATACATTGTACTGAATTTTAGATTTGTCTCAAAGCCTTTGAATTTTTTTTTCCAAAAATTGGATGTGAACTTTGGGTCTCTATCTGAAACTATTGCCTTAGGCACTCCATGTAGCCTAGCAACATCTTTCATATAAATCTCCGCATTATTTGTTTCCTTGTGTGTTGTCTTCACTGGAATAAAATGTGTTGCCTTAGTCAATTTGTCCACCACCACCATCATCGAATCATGTTGCTTCACTGTTCTAGGCAACTTTATAATAAAATCAACTGTGACAACTTCCCACTTCCATTTCGGAATGAATAATGGTTGTAACAGTCCAGCTGGATGTCTATGTTTTGTCTTCACTTTTTGGCATTCTAGACATCTAGCTATGTAATTTTCCACTTCTTTCTTCATTCTCGGCCAAAAGTATTAGCTTCTTACAACTGCAATTGTTTTCTGATATCCTAGATGGCACATGTTTTCTCAACGTATGACACATTATGCATTTCCTTTAGCGCTACATTTGTCATTTCATTGGAATTCGACACATACACTTTTCCTTTTTACATGAGAATTCCATCTTCTTTCAACTCATAATAATTAAATTTCTGCTGAAAATTTCCTTGATGTAATGTTTCTCTTATTTAGATAATGTTGATCTGAATTTTTTGTTGCAATAATCTTATCTTTAAAATCAGTCATGTACATGTTGATGGATGAAATATACACTTCATGAGCTCTCCTGCTGAGTGCATCAACCATTTGATTTCCCTTTCCCTTTATATGATCAGGCACATTCCAATCAATTATGTGGTTAGGATCGAGCACATGTTTCTTTAATAATGATACATGCGATACTTTATGCACTCTCATGGATGTCGGTAATGCTAGCATGTATACAAATGGACCTATATTTTCTAATATTTCAAAATGCCTACAATATCTCGCTGCCAACTTCCTAATCTTAGTGAACTTCTTTTTGCCTTCACTTTTAAGAACACACGTTCTCCCACTTTAAAATCTATAGATACTTTATTCTTGTCTGCATAACGTTTCTTCCTATCCTGGGCAACCTTTAAATATTGCTTGATATTTGTCATATTCTCTTCCATTTTCTTTAACAAATATGGCCCAACAACTACTTTGTCTGTTGGATTATTCCAACTCACGGGTGTGTTACACTTTTTTCCATACAATGCTTCAAATGGACTCATTTTCAATGAGGTTTCATACCCATTATTGCATGCAAATTATACTAAGTGGATATAATCTTCCCACTTTGATGGTTGATCCATCACATACATTCTAAGCATGTCCTCAATTATTCTGTTAGTCCTCTTTGTTTTCCCATCTGACTCTGGGTGATACATTGCACTGAATTTTATATTTGTCTCAAAGCCTTTGAACAAACCTTTCCAAAAATTGAATGTGAACTTTGGGTCTCTATTTGAAACTATTGCCTTAGGAACTCCATGTAGCCTAGCAACCTCTTTCATATAAATCTCCGCAATATTTTTTGCCTTGTGTGTTGTCTTCACTGGAATAAAATGTGTTTCCTTAGTCAATTTGTCCACCACCACCACCATCATCGAATCATGTTTCTTCACTGTTCTGGGCGGCTTTGTAATAAAATCAACTGTGAAAACTTCTCACTTCCATTTCGGAATGGACAATGGTTGTAGCAGTCCATCTGGATGTCTATGTTTTGTCTTCACTTTTTGGCATTCTAGACACCTGGCTATGTAATTTGCCACTTCTTTCTTCATTCCCAGCCAAAAGTGTTAGCTTCTTACAACTACAAATGTTTTTTGTTATCCTAGATGACACATGTTTTCCCAACGTATGACACATTATGCATTTCCTTCATCACTACATTTTTCACTTCATTGGAATTCGACACATACACTTTTCCTTTGTACATGAGAATTCCATCTTCTTTCAGCTCATAATAATTAAATTTCTACTAAAAAATTCATTTATGTAATGTTTCTCTTATTTAGATAATGTTGATCTGAATTTTTTGTTGCAATAATCTTATCTTTAAAATCATTCATGTACATGTTGATGGCTGAAATATGCACTTCATGTGCTCTCCTGCTGAGTGCATCAACTATTTGATTTCCCTTGCCCTTTATATGCTTAGTTTCAAAGTCATACTAAGAAATTCCAACCATCTAGTTTGTCTGGAATTTAATGCTAGATGTCCAAACAAATGCTTCAGACCATAGTGGTTTGGCCTTAGCTCAAATTTATTCCCCATTAGGTAATGTCTCCACATTTTTAGTGCATGTACAATTGTTGCTAACTTTAGATCGTGGGTAGCATAATTCTTCTCATGCTCTTTTAATTTTTTGGACTCATAGCATACCACATGATATTTTTGACTAAGGAATCCATCGAGCCTTTCCTTGCATGCATCAGTGCACACAAAAAAATCTTCATCCAGTCCACAATATTCAATATTGGCACACTTGTCAATATATCTTTCAGCTTCTAAAAGCTATCTTCACACTTAGGAGTCCATTCAAATTTCACTCCCTTCTTTTGCAAAGAAGTGATTGGACTCACGATTTTGGAAAATCCCTTTATGACTCTTCGATAATAACCGGAAAGACCCATGAATGACCTGACCTCTGTGACATTTCTTGGTGTTGGCCATCCTCTAGTGGCATCTATCTTCTCAGGATCCACTTCTATCTTTTTTGTTGAAATTATATGCCCCAAGTAGTGATTTTTCTTTTGGTAAAATATGCACTTACTTAGCTTAGCATACAGTTTATGCTCTCTTAGAACTTGCAACACCATTCTTAAATGTTGCTCATGTTCCTCTTCTAACTTAGAGTAGATGAGTATATCATCTAGGAACACAATTACAAACGTTTCTAGGTACTCCCTTAACATTCCATTCATCGGACACATAAAAACATCTAGGGTATTTGATAGTCCAAATGGCACTACTATGAATTCATAATGCCCATATATTGTCCTGAATGTTGTCTTGCTAATGTGTTCTTCCTTGATCCACACTTGATGATAACCTGATCTCAATTCATTCTTTGAAAAAATTCTTGCACCTTTCAGCTAATCAAATAAGTCATCAATTCTTGGCAAAGGATATTTGTTCTTTATAGTGACCTTGTTCAGTTGTTTGAATTCAATACATGACCTTAAGGTTCCATCTTTTTTCTTCACAAAAAGAACTGGGGCTCCCCAAGGTGATACACTTGGGTGTATATACCCCTTATTTAACAATTCTTCAAGTTGCATATGCAACTCTTTCAATTCTGGTGTGCCCTTTCTGTATGGTGTCTTGGACACTAGGGCAACTCCTGGCACCATATCAATAGATAAATCAATGTCTCTCTTTGGTGGCAATGTCAAGATTTCCATAAAAACATCTTCAAAATCCCTTAAGACCGGATGGTCTTCAATGCTTGGTAGCCTATTCCATATGGGCTGCAAAAATCTGGCATCCCTTCCAAAAACTCTTTTTCAATTGCATAGTTGAAATATCTCTAACACCTACAACTCTTGGAATGTATTGAATCTTGCCTTTCTTACCTTCTTCATCAATACATGTGATTGTCTTGTTGTAACATTCTATGACAACATGGTGTTTTTCCAACCAATCCATGACAATTATACAACCATATGAACCCAATGGTATGATTTTTACATCTACCTTTGTGTTGAGTCCATTCATGTCTATCGGACAATCTTTAACAAGCTCATTGATATTTCTTTGAGCTCCTGTGGCTAATTGAACTAACCAAGATTTCTTATGCTTACTCCTTTGCAAGTGAAATCTTTCAACAATGTTAGAGTTGATGTAACTATGACTAGCTCTAGAATTAATTAAAATTGTTATGGGTTGGTTATCAATCTTACCTTCCACTTCAATCATGGAGGATTGATATTTCACTTTCTTGTTGTTCAAGGTTGAATAAATCCTTGCCATGTTTCCTCCCATGTCTTCTATTGTTTCAACCTCTTGAATGTTGTGGACAATCCTCATTATTTCTTCTTTGTGAGGGTAGTCCCTATATAAGTGATTTCCCTCACACCCCCAACATTGTACAAGTTGTTACCTTGGCCTTTTCCCAAATGAATTTGCAATCTTGTGTTGATTTTGGGCTCACTGACCTTGTTGATTTTCTTGGGAGTTGTTATTGAAAAAGGATGGCTTAAAACCTTTCTTTATTTAATCCTTTTTACCCTTCGTATTATCATTCCAAGCTTTTTGGAAAATTGGCCTTCCTCCGCTTTGCTCATAAAGATGGCTTGCTCTCCTTATGGTTTCCTCCAAGGTCTTAAGGTTATCATATTGAATCTTGTCATTGTAGAAGGAGGGTAACCCATTTAGAAAACTTTGGAATTTGACCTTATCATATTTTAGGAAGTCAACATACTTTAGTAATTCAAAGAACCTCTTTTCATATTCATCCATTGTCATACTTCCTGACTTGAGTTCAAATAACTCTTTCTTCTTTCTTTCATAACAATGTTTGGGAAAATATTTCTCTTCGAAATATCCTTTGAACTGCCTCCATGAGATCATCTTTTCATCAAGGTTGTTGGCTTGCTTAAGTTGATCCCACCACATGGATTCCTTTCCTTTCAAGTGGCAAGTGACAATTATAGCTTCCATCCTTGATGAGTAATCATGTGGCTGGAAATGTTTATTCATTTCCAATAGCTAGGCCTCGACCTCTTCCCCTTTCCTATGATCACCATTGAAAGTTGGTGGCTTGATCTTCCTGAGCTCACCTTGCAAGATGTCTGCCTTAGGATTTCTTCTTTTCCTACAAATAGGAGACACACTTGGGCTGCTCCCTGGCTCTGAACTTGCATGATTTCTTCTAGTGGACTGCTTTGGAGAACAATGGCACATGCTCATGCTTCTTTACTACCTATGATTTCCATGATCATCCCTTTTGCTATAGGATATGAATGCTTTCACTTGTCTAGAACTAGTTTCTTGCTTAGTGTCAGAGTCCTTGTTAACTTTCTTATGCAACATATTCAAGCATTGAATTATCTCTTCCTGAGCTTTCATAATCCTTTCATTGTCAGCCTTGTAACTTTGCACTTCTCTATGCAAACTTCTCATAGTTACAAGCTCTTTCTTATCTCTTCTTCCATTGGACTTTGTCACAACATTATACATGCTGACATGTAGACCTTTGATCGCTTCCTCATGGTTTTAATATCCATGATCATCATCCATAACTCCAGTCCTCATATAAGAACCAAATTTTCTTTCATGTACCTCCAATTCTGCAAGAAATGTGCATGTAATAATTATTGTTAGAACATGCATAATATAAAACATGTCATCACTTAGAATACATGTCATTATTTCTCCCAATTTATGAAGGACACAATGCACCAAATAAAAAATTAGATTCCTTAAATACATTCCTCTCTGAAACAACTTTCCAACAGTTGTACCCATGCCTTAATCTAAGTTTTGAGAGAAAAGTTACAACATCAACATGTTGCAATTTTCCACTCATTTATTGATACATAAATCTCTTCATTAATTTATGAGAAAATTTATTTCCCAATTCAAAATACTAGGTGGTCATATGTCTTCTACTCCTCAAGACCTTTCCAGTGACTATTCATTTTCTCATATTCGAGCTCCAAGCTAAAAGTTATGGTCCAAAGAAGTTTAGGTTGTTTTACCCAATTTATCCATGTATGCTACATGTGTTTTCTTTTTCTTATTGCACATGTTTACATATCCATATCCTAAATCTGGATTCATGGTTTTTTTCTCTCGTTCATAATATTTCCATAGACTACTCATGTGCCCCAAACAGACTTTTGAGCAAGGATTTATGCCCTCTGAAAGTAAACTGGTGCCAAAATTTTACCCTTAATGTTTTAGCTGTAACTTTCTCATATGAGCTCTGTTTTACATCCGTAATATCTCATTGGATAACTCTCTCTGATTTCTTTCATTTGAGCTGTAGAGACAGAGTGTACCTAGGTATACTCTATTCTCGTGGGGTTTTATTGGATAAGACTTCATTTAGGGCCTAAAAAACACCCCGCAAGTTAATGACCTTCAAAATTAAGAAAATTTCATATAAAATTGATTGTTTTACTACGGTAACAACCCTTAAATCTAAGTTGTTGATATCAAAATAGGATTAAAACTGATTCGTTGATATGCTAAACCTTTCCAAACCCCATAGATCAATTTACGTTGTTGATTGGCAACTTAAAACAATTTCGACTATTGATCTTCGACACTACATCGACAATCAACGATTCTCTTTGGCGAACCAATTTTTCTCGTGAATCTCCTTGATGTTTGATCATCAACCATCAATATTATCTCTTGGAAAACCTAATTTTCTCACCAATCTTGCTGAACCCCAACCATTGGTGATTGACCATTGACAAATTCCCTAGACAACCATCTACCCACAAATCTTGTTGAACCCTGACCATCGAAAATCGACCAACTCTTCACTGACATGGCATGACATGTGTATGATGACATGGCATGACACATCATCTTGGGGTGTCAACTTGGCTGACATGGCATGACATGTGGATGCTAACGTGGTAGGACACATGGACACCGATGTCATCATCCTCTTTTCCTTCATCAATGATCGACCACTTATCTTGGAAGACTTAAACACTCTGCTAAATATGTCGATGCCTGATCATCAAGCATCGACGACCAAAGAATTCTATTGGTCGAATAAAACCTTTCTCCAACTTTTGTCGATCCCCGATCATAGACCATTCGTGATCCCTGTTGGACGCATGAACCTTCACCCAAAATATATCGATTCATGATCTTCAGTCATCGACGATTATAGATTGTCTTTTGGCCAAAATGACTCTTCACCAAACTCATCAATTTTAGCATCGACAAATTATGTCGATGAACTTCAAAACTTAGCAATTTTTTATCAAATTCTCAGTGAATTTGGGTCGTCGATCTCTCACTCAAGATGATCTTAACCGTTGATCAACTCCAACTCCCAAATGATCGAAACTAATCTAGACTGTCGATCTACTTCAACTTCCCAACCATTGAAATTGAATTTCGGCCGTGTATTTTCTCAACCTTCCAAACGATCGAAACCTTATGGATTTTTAGATTTATCATGATGAATCTCAGTCATTGATCTCAAGATCAAAAGCAATCTTAGTCGTCAATTTGTTGAACTATGTTCAACGCTTCAGCGAC
Source organism: Picea engelmannii (assembly GCA_009831015.1). Lineage (NCBI taxonomy): Eukaryota > Viridiplantae > Streptophyta > Pinopsida > Pinales > Pinaceae > Picea > Picea engelmannii. The sequence goes on along the minus strand of ML837760.1, from coordinate 19,536 downwards.
TATTAGAACACGAATTTTGACCCTTCTAGGTCAATTTCGACTCTACAACCTGCAGAGTTACGCCCCAGGTCATCTCTTTGAATGCTCTGAGGAAATTAAACTCAAAATTTTCCCACGAATTTGGGGTTTTCACACCAACTTCTATGTTTTTTCCCAAATTCTCATAGATTGAAGTCAACAACAGTGAATTACTCAATTCACACTCATTCCTGGCCCATACAAGCGGTGTTTGAACCAGTGGCTCTGATACCATAATGTAACATCCCCCATCCCAACTAAGTAACATTACAGTGTGAAATACTCACAAAAACAAAATTTCTGCGATCTAAATAATTCATGTATCTTACAGCTACGAAATTCACACAGATTTAACTACCAATTGGTATAATTAATTTGATGCATCTAAAGCATGTAAAACAACATGAATGTGGTTCAATACTTCAACACATCAACATATAAATCACTCCCAATTACACAAAGTTCATGCACAACAATTTAAACATATAAATAAACACAATAACAAGATAAAACACTTATCTTTTAACAATAGTTGTGCAACTAGTTGCTTGGGACGCACATTCCATCCAACCATAGACTTATTGTTCCAAATCTCAACATCAAGTCACCCCTGAGCTGATGCTAGTAATCTACAAAAGAGGGTGGTATCTCACTATCCACTCACAACTCAGAATTCCCACAACTCACTGGTATTCTCCTACAACTATTCTAATTTTCCACCATCTCTCTTCCTCTTGACCTGAACAACCCAAGGAATGTAACCCTTCATTGAAATCATTCCGTCAGGAATCCAATTTGTTTATCAAGGTCTCTTTGGCACACATAAGGAGGAATATCTCAGTTAGGAAATCAAAGGAACTTGCTGCTAGGAAAAAATACTAGCAACCAACAACCAACACTTGTTGTTTTAGTGCAAATCACTCAGAAGTTCACTCTTCGGGCATGGAAACCTATCTCTTCAGCCTTCAACTCCAAATACGCTCCAACTTTAGCATGCTCTCAATTCAGCTTCCATGGATGTTCCAACTCCTAGCTTTGTTTCTTGCTCTCTACTTCCTCTCATACACCAAAACTGAATGTGTAATATTGTTGTCCTAACCTATATGAATTTCCTCCCTTTTCTTGCCTTTCTTGACTCACACACTTCCCCAAGTTGATTGTACTCAGCCCCCATGTGCCCAATAACTATGGGATGTGACTTCTCACACCCACCCTCTTACATGTATTTAATGATTGTCTTTGGGAACAATCAATTAGAAATTAGAAGGCTCATATACCAATAACAAATTTAGGAAAATGGGTTGAATTAACATACATGGGTAATCCCCCCTTCGACCCTTCTTAGGAATTTTTTTACACCCTCCCCTCTCTTGTGAATTAATTCAACCCCCATCTCTGCCCATATCCCCTTAGTAGTTGGCATCACATTTTATTACTAAAACATAGAAATGCAATTTGCATATTACATCGCTTGGATGTAACGACTTATTGTATCTACATTGAGCATTAACTAAACTATGAATTATAGTGGGGATGTTACAAATAGCCGAATCTAGTGACCAACAATTCCAAAAATATAGAGCTCAAAAATACATGTTTCTTATGGTAATTTCAGCTTAAAGTCAAGAAATTAGAAAGGATGTTGAATCAGAAAGTGAGCCAAGAGTTGTGAAGAAATTTTGAGTCATGTGGGCCCTTTTCCTAGACTTTCCATACACCTTGGTCCAATTCCAGTCCAGCTTTTGATAACTTGTCCGCTTCCTAGTTCTAGATCCTATAAACATGAGTAAATGAGATGTGTGAGAAGGAAGGAATTAATATTTTGATATCATCCATCAATGTATGTAGTGTGTATTTGTGAAGAGAGTGAGTGTCATTCATGTAGTTTATAACTAACATTGAGTCCCCATATATGTTTAGTTGGGAGATTCCTCTATCCTTGGCAAGTAAAATCAATAGTTTTATAGCCATGAATTCATTGAAATTGTTTTATGCCTCACACAAACTTGTTGCAAAGGAAACTATGGAATCCTCATTAAGATGAATAATTCCCCCAACTCCCCCTTTTGTTGGAGTACCCTTGGCAACTCCATCAAATAAGGCCCCAGGGGAGATTTTATGAATAGGTGGAGCTAGACGGATTTTAGGATATGATTTTTGTTTGTTTTGAGGAAAATAATCTAGAATGGATAGAACATTTGAGGCACATAGAGAGGGAAATGGTTCTAAACCATGAAAAGTAGAATGGTTCCACTCTAGCCATATTCTCTAGACTGTAATCGACATAATTGCTTTGATGTTTGAAGAGTTTAGGTCATCCATCCAAGACTCCAGAGCTGCATCAATCATCTCTCCTCCCCACTGAATTGATTTTTCTATAGACCTATAGAGTTCAGCCCAAAGCAAAAAAGAGAAAGGGCAATGTATGAACAAATGTGTATTATTTTCTTTGTCTTGTTTACATAGGGGATATCTACTAGGTCTCACGAAATTCCTTTTCTCCAGATTCTCCCAGGTCCAAGCTTTGTTCTAGAGTATAAGCCCAATGAACAACTTTGATTTTGTCGGGCATTTCTTTTTTCAAAGTAGTTTCCCTCACCACGGGGGTGGGGCTGCATTATTGTCTACTATTAATGGAGAATATCCAAGTTTGGGAGAATATCCCCTTGTTGGATTAAAAGACCATATCAAGGATTCTTCTTGATCTGTAGGATGTACCAAGCAAGTTTTTAGAGTACTTAGATAGTCCACCCAGAGAGGGCCATGTAGTTCTTCTAGGCATACCTCTTTCCATCCAATCCAATGATAACATCCATATTGCATATCTCTTTTATGAATTTGGGGGAGCTAAAAGAATCCCCCTTGATTTAAATGACATACGAGGGGATCAAGGAGAATATGCTTTCCATTGCATTTGATCCAAGGATATTTGCCAATAAGGATATTTTCTGCGTTTCCAACTTTCTAGATGAGCCATTTAACAATTATGGAGAATGCATTTACCACATCTTTCCAGGAAATAGAGTCGTTTTGTGTAGATTTTTGTGGCCTGGGGATCTAATCAATAATTATTATTGTGGGAAAGTATTTCTCCTTTATAGACCTGAACCATCTGTAAGTCCCCAAATATTCTTGGCTGCTAGGGCTTGTGAAAAAATATGTATATTTTTTAACCCCCACCTGCCAAGTTTTTTTGGCACTGCAAGGCATTTCCATGAAGCAAACATAAGGTGTTTTCTATCTTCTGAACCAAACCGTAGAAATCAGTATGATAATTGGCTCATTTTTCCTAGGATACCTTTCAATACCCAAGCTAGAGAAGACCAGTAGACCAGGATTGCTTCCAACACTAATTTTATGAATACCAACCTCCTAACTCTGGAGATTCATTGATTGCACCATGAGTGTAATTGTTTTCACTTTGGCGAGCATCCAAAGCCAATCATTTTTACTATAGTTGTTGGATTTTAGGGAGAACCCTAGATACTCTATACTTGCTTTGATATCCTTAACCTGTAGATCAAGAACCTGGGATATGTGTTGATTCTCCTGATCTGACAATCCCAAAGAATATAAAGAATATTTTTCCAAGTTCACTTGCATGCCAATTGCAATACAAAAGGTTTAAAGAATATCCTTTAAAAGTTTTATGTAAGATAATTTGCATTCACAAAAGATAATGATATCATCAACAAAATGAAGGTGAGATAATAAAAATTTTGTACTGATATGGATACCTTTCATAAGGGCAGATGAAACCGCATTGTGAATCAGTCTACTGAGGCTCTTGACCACCAACAGGAAGAGAAGAGGGTAAATTGGGCAACCTTGTCCAATGCCACATTTTTCCTTGAAGAAGAGGGAGGTTGATCCATTGATTAAAATAGAAAATGAGGTCATGCTAATGAAGTTTAGGATCCAAGTTACAAAGGAGTGAGTGAAACCCAGGTGAATAAGTAGGAGTTTGATGTAAAGCTAGTTGACCCTGTCAAATTCCTTAGATGTATCCACCTTAAAGGTAATCACCCTTTGTCTACCAATGTGAATGGAGTGTAGTCCTTCCTGAGCTAATCCAACTTCCCCGTGTATTTTCTTCCATTGAGAAAACCAAATTGTTTAGATGAGATATTTCCCCCCAAATGGTATTTTATCTTGGAGGCAATCAACTTTGAGATGATTTTGTATATGCTATTACATAGGGATATAGGCCAGAACTGATCAAAAGTTTGGGGGTTATCCACCTTTGGGATAAGAGTAATGAATGTGGAATTGAAGGGAGTAAGTATATGTCCCGATGTTCTTGAGCATTCCACCAATTTTGATAGATCTTCTCCCAGGAAGTCAAAACATCCAATGTGGAATTCTATAGCGAGACGATCTGGCCCATGACTCTTATCCTTTTGAACACTTTGTAGTGTCTACCATAATTCTTCCTTGGGTACTTCCTCCATTAAGATTACATGGAGAATTGTATCTATGGTTACTCTTGGGTAAGCTTTGAACATATTTTTAAAATGAGGAGTTCCTTTCACTGCTATGTCCTCAAAGGAAGAATCTTTTGTTCCATCCAATCTATCAATGGACCAAATTGTGTTGGAAGCCTTTGTGTCATTTGTAAAATGATGGAAACTTTTAGTATTTTCATCTCGTGCTTGTAACTAGAGGGCTTGGCTCTTCAAGTGCCATTCCTTCTCCCTATTCCAAAGAAGTTTTCTTCTACTATGTTCAAGGCTCTGTAACTTGTCTTTTTGTGCTTCGGAGAGAGGGTGATCTACCTCCTTTTCCTGCCACTCTTTTGATTTCTATTTTATATATACTAGGGTGTTGATTTCATTCATTATTATATCCTTATTCCAAGAAATTAATACTTCTTTTTCCCTTTTAATATTAGACAAGAATTGAATCGCAAGAGATTCTGGCAGATGTGTATTGTAGGGAGTCCAATTGGTTTTGATGGTCTTGATATAGGATTGATCCACAAGGATTGAATTTAAAGGGGCTCGATGGTATTTTTTTGCTCAGGGAAATCTCCAAGAAATATCCAAGAGAATTGGATTATGGTTTGATACCCCCCCCTGAGGATACCCATTTTCAAGTCCAAAAGTTGTTTTGAAGAAGGACATCTAATAGAAGAAATTTGTCCAAACATTTTTCAATTCTATATGTGCCCAAGCACATGTTCCTCCAGGTAGGAGAGTATTTTACTGGATGAATGTCAAAAATACCTGATTCCTCCATTTTATGCAAGAAGAAGTCTGTTAGAGGGTCCCTGTGAGCTGGTAAACCCAAAATATCACATGCCCTTAGAGTGAAATTCAAATCACCCCCTATGAGAACTTGATCCAATGTGGCCAAGGGGGATTGAAAAATCTTGTTCCAGAAATCCTTCCTCTGCAAATAGGGCCCATATATATTGATATAGAGGAATGAAATAGGGTTCCCATTAGAATGAAAGAGGGTTCCCAATACTAAAGGCATGGCCCAGAAGTTGATCAATTTTAACGACGTATTCCTCCCTCCTGTCAAAATCCCACTAGATTTTCCATAGGCATCCAAGGCCAAAAACTCCCATTCAGGAAAGGATGCAGAGAAGGATTTTATTTCTTTATCACCACCTATTATAACATCCCTAGTTTTAAATCCCCACAAATTATAATGTAATTGTATAAATATGATTTAGGTTGGTGAGTTGATATGCTTGGGCGAAGAGTCCATATTGATTAATATGGCCAAGGGACAAACTCTGTAAATGGTATGTTGACATAATTAATAAAATAATAATTGTTGGCTACGATACAAGAGGGATGGAAATGATGGGGGGCTATGATTCCACAAGGGAGGGGGATAAAGGGGGATCCAAGGGAAACCCATGTATTTTTCTTGAGTTAATGTGCCATTACCATATAATCCCCCCTTTGACTTTTTATTCACTTAATCATTGAATTCATGTAAGAGGGTTGGTGTCTTAGATCACCTCATAGAATTATTGGGAGCATGGGGCTAAAGTACAATCAACATTGGGAAGTGTGAGATCCAACTTGCTTGGTCAAAAGAGAAATTCACATGGAAAAAGAGGAGAGTTTTTATATGCTTATTTTAAGCAGGAAGAGAGGAGTTGAGTGCTGGGAAGAGCACCAACCATGTTGTGCTTGAAGGAAACCTTTATTGGGATGTGTTTAGGCTAGAAATGTGGTATGTGTGCCTGTAAAAATGGGTTGTGTGCTTATGAAGCATTTTCCTATTGAGGAAATGGCTCAAGAGCCTTGTAAAGGCTCTTGTGAACACTCTTGGAGTTGTTGAGAGTTCATGGAGTCCCCAGTTGTGAGATTCATGGCCAACCAAGTGCATTGGATCCCTAGAGAGAAGTGGGAAGGCACGAACGACTGTGTGCAGTGAAGGGGGATCCCATTCCCTGGGTTGTGTGTGTTGTGGGGAAGGGAGATGGTGGATCAGAATTGTTGTTGGAGTAGAACTTGGGTTTTGGTTTGCTAAATTGGAGAGTGGACATCCAAGAGGCCCAAACATCCTTGTGGATTCATAGCCTCATCTCGGGGGTGGCTTGTTGTTGAGAAAAAATGAACAACAAACCTATGGATGGGAGGAACGTCCTTTGTATGCAACCATTTGGTTATTTTATAAACAAATAAGTTCCATGTTATGTTTATTATGTTGTTTTCACTATGTCTTTGTTTTATTGAATGTTGTGTGTTTGTTTTTTTGTTGGAACAATTGCATTCATGGGTTTATATTATTTTTTTAGATGCATGTTAAATTATGGGCTTGCCACCCCTTGGTTATTTTAGATGTATGGGGGCATTTTTAAATTTCATGTTAGCAAGAGAGTATGTTACAATCTGGTATCAGAGTTTTTGGTTCAACTTTAGACTTATATGGGACATGGATCAACATGAATTTGGTGAAATTTGTTGTTACAAATTTTGGATCTGTGAGGGATTTGAGGAAAATAGTGAAACCAAAGTGAAATCCTCAAATTTATGAACAAATTCAGGTCGAAATTACACCCATAATGGTTGAGGAGATGATCGATGGCATCGATCTTCAAGTTGCAGAGTCGAATTTGGCATAGTAGGTTGAGTTTTGTGTTTTAGTAGTCATAGAGGAGTTAGTAAAATCAATGGCCTAGATCACATTTGACTTGGCAATCAATGGTCGAGATTCATTCTGGATCGGTTAAAAATTCCAAGTTCATGAAAGATAAATTTCAAACAAATTCTAAAGTTCTCAAAATTTATAATTTTTGGGAGTTTTGAAAAATTATATATAGTGAAGATATGGAATGATAGTGTCCATGGTGGAAAAAGGCGGTTGTGGAACAAAGTTTGATGGATTATTGGTCAAGATCACTTGAATTTTAAGAATCAACGACCAAGATTTGTTTGCAAGTTTGAAGAATCTTGACAAAGTTTGGAGTAGTTTGGTGAACCAATGGTTGAGATCACTCTGATCTCAAAGGTCGACAATCCAAATCCAACATGAAGGATTTGAAATAAGATTCATGGAGAAAGAATTGCGGGAAGAAGCGTTGTAGCAAAAGACTTGCGATAAGAGGCTTCATAACAAAAGACTTGTGGGAAGAAGCTCCTCGAAGAAAGACTTGTAAGAAGAAGCTCTACAGAGAAGTAATTGCGAGAAGAAGCTCCACGGAGAAATACTTGTTGGAAGAAGCTTTGCGAAGAAAGACTTGCGGGAAGAAGATTCGTGGAGAAAGGCTCGCGGGAAGAGATTTGATGTCTTACCACATTGTGGTGAAAATTTCGCTAAGATGTTCCTGATAGGCTTGCGGGTTGCAAGATTCAGGAAAATCATGATACAATATTGAGTCACCGTTACACGGGGAAAAGTTTGCATAGATTTTCTTGAAATGATTGTGGGTTGTGAGCTTCAGGAAAATCATGACACAAGGTTGGGTCACCACTCTACAGGGAAAAATCTACGAAGATGTTCCCAATAGGCTTGCGAGAAAGTTATAAAACATGCTAAAGAGAATTTCCGATTAGAACAACCCGAAAATATGTTCCCGAGAGAAATGAAAGTTGTGAGAAAATATTTATAATATGCTAGATAACATTATGATGGGAAGAGTCCGCAAAGGAGAGTCTGAAAAGATTGTGAAAGGTTTGAATGATCGTCGATCAAAGAGAATGATGGATGATGACATGGCCAAATCAAGGGATGACACATGGATTCAATAGAGACGTGTCGTTCCATGTCAACCAGATTTCCAAGGTTAGGTACAGGTTGGATTAACAAACTGTTACAATAGTAAATTAGTTAATTTCTACGAATATTTTGGGATTTTGAGGGTCATAATCTTGTAGGGGCATTTTGGGGCCCTAAATAACATTTTTAGGGGGTCAAAATTTTGAAAACTCTTTGTACCTTTGATATACATAGTCTTTATTTCTTAAATGAAAGAACTCGATGAGATCTTTCTAATGAGCCATTCTGAGTTCAAAATAGAGCTTGTATGAGAAAATTATAGTTGAAACAATACAAGGTATAAATTAGGTACCGATTTACTTCCAGAGGGAATAATGCCTTTCCCTAAAGTTAGTTTGGAACATAGGAGCAGTTTTTGGAAATATCATGGACCATAGAAGACAACCATGGATACAAAATAGGATTATGGGCACCTGAAATTGTACAGGATGGAAGAGAAGACACATGTAGCATAGAGGGATAAAATGAGAAAGCAATCTAAACTTTTGTATACCATAACTATCGGCTTGCAGCCTAGATAAAGGTGAAACTTTTATAGATAGATCAAAACGCAAACATGGAGATACCCGTTTAGACTCTTGGTAAAATTCAAAATCATTTGGTGTGCAGATGCTCAAACAACACTAAAATTTGTAAGTATGGAAAAAGGGGGTGAAAAAAAGGACAAATTTGTCATTTCCAAATTGTTGCAGAATTTGACTAGAGCATTAGATAAAAAAAATATGAGAGTTTCTATTAACTCACTATCATCAATATTATCAGTGTCTCACACAAAAAAAATTATGGTTCCTAACAGATTTTTTTCTATAGGTGACAAAAGTTGGCCTCTAAAAATGATTTGAACCAGTGAAACAAGTGTAAAAATGGGTGAAACTATTGATTTCAGAGAGCCATAAGTTTGAGGTCATAAATCAGATTGCAGCATGAGTATGGTCATTAGAAATGTAATATGGAGGAAAACATGAAAAAATATTGAGTTCTCTAAGGAATCATCTAGTTGTTTCATAAAGTTGCAAGAAACGTGGAATTGGATTCCATGAACCATGCAACTATCTAAAGTGGAAGTTTTCCAAATAATGTTAATTTTGGAAAATCATTCCCACATGATAGAAGTGCATGTCAAACTTGAGTATCGGGTCAGAAAAAATATTGAAACTCATGATAGTGCCTATGCAGAAGTATAGAGGCACGTTTGGAATTGCAAACAACCTAGTGACAGAAAAGGTGTTGAGTTTTAAATAACATGTATTGTTGGTAAGCAGGAAAAACACTCAAGCAGATAGTGTTGTGTCAGGGTATTGTTAATAAGAGATTCATATGAGTTAAACGCAAATTGTGCAACTATGTTGTAGATTATAATTCCAGGGTCCAATGGACATGGAAGTAGGGTTGAACTTATAGAAGTTATCTAGGACAATAAAGAGATACAAAGAAGGTAATGGAAATTGGATAAAGGGATAATTAGGAAGAGCAGAGCCAAATTAGTATCTAGTTGCGACAGAGTCTGGATGACTTGCAAGGGATAATCAACAGAGTTTCTCACATAAAACATGAAGCCAACATATGAAGAATGTTATCAATGAACACAAAAAGGCAAGGTAAGACTTCATATCCATGAAGGTATAAATGTAATGATGGATGAAGAGCTTGCCACAAAAGAAAATCAAGAAACTCAAAGATGGTGAGTGAGTCATGGGATGGGTGAGTCATCTCTGAGAGAAGGCATAGGAATGCTTGAAAAATAATACCTAGCCAGAAAATTAGCCACTTTTGTTTTAAAGGATTCATAGTAATAAGGTCACTTATGTTTTTAAAGTGCACAATGGAAACAGGGTACATGTACAAAGAATTCAAGGGAGAAGATTGGTCCTAAGTGGACAATATAGGGCTTCACGGAAAATTACTCAATGAAGTAAAGAAAAGTGTTCAATTTTTTTTTAGAAAGCCAATGGGTAGTTAGAGATAATGACAATGGATTCCATAATGTTGATGGTTAAGATGGTTTGAGGATATTCTAGTATCAAGGTGATGGAATGATATAAGTACTTCATTCCAATGTGCTAGAAGGTCCAAACAATGTAAGATTGGAACATGATTTCCCAAGTGGAGGTAGTGGCCAATAAGGCATATTGGATGGAAGTGAAAAATGGCCAAGTGGAACTTGGATAGAAAAGGTTCAGATCAGGAAACAATGGTGCACAAATGATGCAAAATGCATATAGGAATAATTGAATGCTTAATGCATATTGATGTGCATTTGTGCATGTGGACATGCTTGAACATGTTTGTGGCATGATTGTAGACTGAGAGTAGTTTGTTGTTATATGTGAAATAATGATATCATGATAATTGAATAAGATTAATGATGGATTGTGTATCCGGGAAAAATGTTTATAGCATGGTTGAAAATGATGTTGATGATGTCATTGTATATGAAATCCATCCATATGAAGACAAATGATGATGGTGGAAACATTGATCAAGAGGTTAGTGAAGGGAGCCTACAAGCTTCTACAAAAAAATAATATCAACTGATAAGGTAGCACCAAGTAATGTAATAAGAACCATGTAGGTATGTGTTTGGATGCATAATTGTTGAAGGGAGTTGAGGTAAGAATTCCTTGAATTAAATTTCATAATTAAATTGATGTAAATTCCAAGGGACTTGAGTATACAAATGTTGTTTAATGCTCAATTATGAGAAATTTAATTGCACGTCATATTATGTTGGTTATGAGATCATAACCAAGTCAAGTCAAGAGACATATTCATTCTATAACAATGACTATCGATAGATCTAGCAATGTGTGAGACCATGATGTGGTTGGATATGGTAGGGCCATAGTTCTATACAAGTGCTCAATTGGTCTTCCTAGTTATAGTCGATGTTTGGATTGCAACCTCTTTTCCAAAGTTGAAGAGCACTAAAGGATTATATTCATGGTGTTGTGTATGGGTTGAAGAGAAAGGTATCCAAAAGATCGAACAAGTAATTGGGGAGAGTTTGGATGATGTTTTGAGGTGTTGGCTAGACCTTCCAACTCACCATGGTGGAATACATGATATTGATATACACTATTCTAGAGTCATTGCAAGGATGCATTGTGTAGATGTGGCCATGGGTATTGGCACATTAGTTTATTTATTGGTATGTTTGATTGCATTATGAAAAGCTTGGTATGTTAGACAATGCATGTGCAAGGAATGAAAGTTTTATTCCATTTAACATGAATAATAGTTGGAAGTGATTGAATTTTCAGAGTAATATAATTCTGAAATTGCTTCATGGGATGATTGCAAATGTTGCAATGAGATGGTAATGTGCGTGAATATTGACAATTTGTTTGGTTGAATGAAAGTTGAGAAAAATGCAAGGAAAATGGTCTTGGATATGGAAATGGTGTAAGCCCATAAGGAAGACTAATGCATGTTGTTGCAAGAGCCAAATTTTTTGAGAAGGAATCCCATGCTTGGGAAACTTGATTTCCTATATGAAACAAATTTGAAAATTAATAAGTAAAAATTGTTATGACGATATCTCATGATTGTATGTATGTATGTGATACATATGAGATGATGGTTGATGAAATTGAAAGCTCGAGAAGAAAGATACTATTAGGACATTGGAACCTTATGATTTCCACAAGTTACAGATTACCAATGGAAGTTTGGTAGTAAGTTGGAAATCTCCTTGCATGAGAACATCTTGGAAACTAATTGGTCACTTGAGGGACTGTGTAGTAGAGAAGGGGATGCCTCAGCCTGGAGGGTGAGTATAGCAAGGAAAAGGCAACTTAATAATGCATATGGAATGGTGGATGAAATCACGAGGGTGTGCCAGGAAAGAATGATGAGCTGAATTTTTGCTTGTGGCAGCTTTGTGAAGCACAAGACAACCATACAGATAAGTATTGAATTATGATTGCAAACTTAATTTTTGAACAAATTTTTACATTGTGGATTTGGGAACTCTTGTAAATGATATAATTGCTATTTGAAAATAAATATAACGTGTATGTTTCTTGGTGACTGTTCTAGGGACAACTAAAAAATGAAGAACAACAGGAGGCGATGTATTCCAAAGGAAAAAGGAATGAAAAAACAACTACAACTAAAAGGAAGAAAAGATCGAGAAGAGAAAATAAAAGTTCAGTGAACTTGTTGTATCTTGAAAGAAGTAAAGTGGAGATGAAGATGCAATGTGAGAAGCACATTTGCAACTATTTGAAAGTTTGAAGATTACATTACCATAGTTGGAGTTCATGCAGACAAAGCTCTAAGACTTCATGTCCAACCTTGTTTTGGAGCTCTGGAGGGAAGTGGTACAATCTGAAGGACTGCGGTGCAGAGAAGGAGGTACACTTCCTTATGTTGCATATGTTGAGGGGAATGAGAGCCTGTTGGTTGGAATTGTTGTGGAAATTAACAAATTATGAAAGTGGTTTCAGCTAGGATTCCTAGAGCTGCATCTCTAAGACTTCCTGATCAGTCTATGTTGGAGCCCTAAAGGGAAGTGGTATATCATGAGCGAGTGTAGAGCAGAGAAGGCGGTAGACTTCCTTGGGTTATGCAGAATGAGGGGAAGGAGATGTTGTTGGTTGGAATTTCTACAAGAATTATAAATTGTAAAATCCTTATGTATGGATTTTGGGGTTGAAGTGCCTATGTATCTATGGTTTTCTGGGCCCTGAGAGTGCCTATGTTTATATGTTTGGGTTGTAATGCCTATGTGATATTACGGTGGAGAACATATGTGTTGATTAAAGGCCAAAGAGACTAGCATTTTGATATGTATGTACACCTATATGGTGTTGTGTACTGAGGATAGTGCAAAAATAAGGGAGAGGGGATGCAACATCCCTAGTTTTATATCCCCACAAATTATAATGTAATTGTATAAATGTGATTTAGGCTAGTGAGCCAATATGTTTGGAAAAAGAGCCCATATTAATTAGTATGGCCAAGGGTCAAACTATTTAAATGGTACATTGAAATAATTAATAAAATAATAATCACTGGCTATGATATGAGAGGGACGGAAATGATGGGGGCCTATGATTCCATAAGAGAGGGGGATAAAGGGGAATCCAAGGGAAACCCACATATTTTTCTTGAGTTGATGTGCCATTACCATATAATCCCCCTTTGACTTGTTAGTCACTCAATCACCGAATTCATGTAAGAGAGTTGGTGTGTGAGATCACTTCATATAGTTATTGGGAGCATGAGGCTAAAGTACAATCAACATTGGGGAGTGTGAGAGGAAAATTACTTGGTTTTGCTTGGGCAAAAAGGAAATTCGTATGGAAAAAAAGGAGATTGTATACATCCCGATTTTGAGAAAAAAGAGAGGAGTTGAGTGTTGGGAAGAGCACCAACCATGATGTGCTTGAAGGTATCCATTATTGGGCCATGTTTATGCTGGAAATGTGGCTTATGTGTCTGCAAAAATGGGTTGTGTGCCTATGGAGTATTTTACTATTGAGGAAATGGCTCAAGAGCCTTGTGAAGGTTGTTGTGAACACTCATGGAGTAGCTGAGAGTTCCTAGAGTCCCCAACTATGATATTCCTAGCCAACCAAGTGCATTGGAGCCCTAGAGGAAAGAGGGAAGGCCTAAGGGACTATGTGAAGTGAAGGGGGATCCCATTCCTTGGGTTGTGCAGGTTGTGGGGAAGAGAGTTGGTGGATTGGAAATGTTGTTGGAGTGGAACTTAGGTTTTGGGATGTTGAATGTGGAGAGTGAACAGTCGAGAGAGCCAAACCTCCTTGTGGACTCATAGCCTCAGCTCGGGGGTGGTTTTTTGTTGAGAGAAAATGAATAGCAAGCCTATGGTTGGGAGGAATGTCCTTCATACGTAGCTAGTTGGTTATTTTATAAATAGATAAGTTCCATGTTACGTTTATGATGTTATTTTCGTTGTGTATTTGTTTTAATGAATGACATATGTTTGTTGTTTTGTTGGAACTGTTGCATTCATGGGTTTATATTACGTTGTTAGATGCATGTTAAATTATGGGCCTGTTTCCCCTTGGTTATTTTATATGTATGGGGGTGTTTTTAAATTTCATGTTAGTAGGCAGGGATGTTGCACCTATCATAATTTCTTGTAATATAAGAACAAAGGGATTATGAATTTCTAACAGTCTTCTAATGGCCAACTTTTCGGCAGGGTTTTCCATCAGCCCACGATCGTTGAATAGTTGGTTGTCATTGATGTTGTTGGATAGTTTGTTGTCATTGATGTCAATAGATGTGATGGATATAATTGAAGAAGTCTCCAAAGTGGTCCCCTTAGCGTGTATCTTTAAGCATGACCCTCATAGGAAGACACTTTGAATAATTATATAAGAAACCCAAAGGTGTGATCATGAGGCTCGAACGTGACTGAGGAAAATAAGGTTGAAGAATACTTAAATTGTATATATATAACCCTAATAGATGGATAGTCCTCATCATTTCGTTTCCAACGATAGGTGGTACGCCACGTGGTTCCTCACGATTGAGGAGTTATTCCCTCATGAAGTTGAAAGCCTCGAAGAATGGTCAAGAAGCCCCCAAACAGTTGCAAAAAGAAGTTACAAGTCATTAATTAAAGCATAAAATGGTTATAACAAGAAATTACAGGTTGACCCTAAATTTATGGAAATAATTCACATGGACAAGTATAAATACACTTCAAGAAGCCTCTCATTATTACATACACAAGTTCAATATTTATCTATCTTTCAAGTGATCTTTTGGTAAATCCTTTTTGTAGCATATCTAAGGAAGTGAAGTCTGAGGAAGCAAAGGGAAAAGTTTGATGCTATTATCTTTTTGAGGTTATCTATGGGTCGTAGTGGAGCAAGGCATGGCCATCCATGGTTCACAGTGGAGCAAGGCATGAACATTCGCGGGTTGATAGTGTACAAGTCGTGGATCTGTGAAAAGGACTTGAAAAAGATGATATCTCTTGTTTATTGAAGATTATATGCATCGGGTTGGTCTGTTGGTCTGAGATGATATGCATCAGGTCTTCTTCATGAGTAAATGTATGTCTTTTATGTGTGTGTTTGAAGATTGTATCATGGATGGTATGACACATGCTTAAGGCATGTCTTGGAGGCCCTTGGTTGAGGTTCATGTCTTGGTGACATTGATACATGCTTGAGACATATCCTTGGTACATTTGGTATGGTTGTTATGGTTCATTGTTAGAGGCACATCTTTGTGATATTGGAATATATTTGAGGCATATACTTGGTATATGATCTTGGTTGTTTAAGTGCATACTTGAGGCATATTGGTTAGATGATATGGCACATGTTTGAGGTATATGCATTGGATGTCGTGGTACATGCTTGAGGCATGTCTTGGTGATGTCATGGTACATTAGAGACATATATTGGCTATCTTTGTATTTGGTTTGGTATTTGTCATGGTGATGTTATCACATGCTTGAGGCACTTTATTCATGATATCTTATTGTATATGGTGTCATATGTACGAGGCACATTCTTTGGTGCTTGGTTGAGGCACATCAGTTGGTACA
Source organism: Picea engelmannii (assembly GCA_009831015.1). Classification (NCBI taxonomy): domain Eukaryota; kingdom Viridiplantae; phylum Streptophyta; class Pinopsida; order Pinales; family Pinaceae; genus Picea; species Picea engelmannii. The sequence goes on along the minus strand of ML837760.1, from coordinate 3,743 downwards.
TAGTTGATTCTTGGTACATGGTACATTGTGTTGGTATACAATTGAGGTATATGGTTGATCATTGATGTTATGGTACCTACGCTTGACATATATTATGGTACATGATTGGTGATGTTATGGTTCATTAGTTGATGATGATATGGTACATTGCCAAAGGCACTTCTTAGTGATCGTAGTACATGGTATGGTACAAGTTTGATGCATAGTTGATGCATGGTTGATACAGATTGATGTACATGGTATGGTACATGGTTGAATTACATGGTATAGTGATGGTTTTGGTATCCATGTGAGTGGATATGATTGATGATAATATATCAGTGACAGTGACAGTGATGGTGACGGTGACAGGGACAATGACAAGTTGGATGATTAGTTGATCATCAGGCACAGGTTGATAGAGTGATAGTGATTGGTTGATGTGACCATGACAATGACAAGTTGGTTGATGACAATGGAAGTTATAAGTTGATCAGTGGTAGTGATAGGTTGCATCTACACTTGTATTTTAGAGTGGCATGATGGTGCAAGGAAAGGGGGTTATAGCCTCTTTCTATTTGGTGCCGGAGAACTCAGGGAGTCATAGCTTCCTTTAGGTTGGAGCCTTTAAATTAGGGGGTCATAGCCTCCTTCCGATTAGAGTTGGAGAACACATGGATTTGGAGCTTCCTTTAGGTTGGAGCCTATAAATTAGGGGGTTGTAGCCTCCTTCCAGTTGTAGTTGGAGAATTCAGGGAGTTGTGGCTTCCTTTAGGTTGGAGCATGTAAATAGGGGGTTGGTGCCTCCTTCCAATTGGTGCTGGAGAATTGGGAAGTTTGTGCTTCCTATGAATGTATCCTTGATATATATAAGAAATAATTCCATGGTTTTCTCCCATTTGGATTTCCACATATATTCTGGTGTATTATGTATTTGTGGTTGTTTATTATGCGCCGATGAATGTTACTATTTATGATGTGATGATATATTGAATGCATAAATGATAAACTATTGATAAATTTGAAGTTTATAAATATTGTGATTAAAAGTGGTAAAAGATTGCATAACATTGATTCACCCCCTCTCTCAGTATTCCAACAATGATAGTTGTGGGAGAGAATAATCATTTTTTTCACCTGGCTAAGGGCGGGTGATCTAAGGACCCCAATTAGAAATTTTTGTCTCCCTGTTCCTACTTCTGAGGTGACTTGTTTTTGTGCTAAGGAAATGTAGGATTTACACCCTCTCTGGGAGGATTTTGTCTTTGTCTCCTCATATGTTCTGAGACCCCCAATATACCTTAAAAAAATTGATTTGGAGGATGAGAGTGGGCTCGAAGGTCATATTTGGGGCGAGAGGAGCAAGGAAGGGGATGAGGGATCATAGGAGGGTCAGGATCTTGAGGGGACCAGAGAGGGGAGGAAGAGGTGGGGGGAACTAAGGGGCCAGCTGGAGAAAATGAGATCAAAGGGTCGTGATGTGAGTAAGAGAGTCTTGAAAGGCTCACGAGGAAAAAATTTCTAGAACGGTCCCCAATCATAGGGCCCTCTTTTGAACCAGAAGAAATACATTCTTTGGAATAGGAATAAATGATAGGGGAGGATGAAGTAAGCTTACCCAAGAGCTTATCCAAAAGTTCCTACATTGAGCAACCAATTCCTTTGTTTTCATTAACTTGATTCCCACATGGGTTCTTTGAGGGAGGAGGCAATCCATGTGGGGTTTGTGACTTCATAGGTGAGACACTTGGTCTTTATTTTTCCTCGTAAACAATATTATTGACCCAATATTAATGCTTCTCCTCCTAGGTGTAATTTCTCAGCAAGTGTCCATATACGTGGCATCATCTACATTTGAAAGTGATTCCTTCATAATCTAGAGCCTGGTGATAGAAAGAACCATTGTGCTTGATAGTGATGTTTTCTGCTAGCCCCGCCAAGAGCTTCAATCCAACTAAAATGTGGGTCATCCCCATATATATAGTGCTCTGAGAAGAGAGATTTACTTCATAGAAAAAACTCAAGGCATTTCCAATCGCCCTAAACACCTCCTCTAACCAAAAGAGTAAAAGAAGACCGGGGAGGTGCACCCATACCATGGTGATTTCCAACCACTTCGTATTTGCGTCGAAATCCACTATCCACCATTTCAAGAAAAGTGTTTGAGCTCCAAATCTTCACTTGCCTGAAAGGATTTTGTCAAAGTCTACCTTTGACTTAAATGTCCATGCTAACCATCCTTTGGCCAAAACAAGACTCTTGGGTTTACATTGATATCCCCAAAGAAGGTCTGCAAGGTCCATTTTCATAGGGTGTTGGTTGACATACGCTTGCTAGCAAATCTCCCAACCAATACCTCCTGTTGTATTTTCACGATTTCATTCAATTTGATTCCATCTCCAAGCTCTAGGTTAATGTTTTGGGCCTTCCTCTTTAGACATTTTTATATTTCCTTCTGACATCCATAACTTTTGAGCGGGGAACAAAAGTAGAGGGGTAAGGTGCTTTCAGGGCTTGGCCATGCATTAATTTTTTTGATAAAAAGTTCCCAATATAACCATCTAATTTGGAGGTCCTCGGATTGGGAATATATTCATGTGTAGGGAACAAGATCTATGTGATTGATGGAATGGTATCATCATGATTTTTGTTGTGAGAATCCACAACTCAAGCCTTATTTGAGAGAGGTTTCATATCCTCTGCAAGAGAAATTATCGAAGGAGTGAGTGAGGTATGTGGAGCATTACATGGTTTGATGGACCTCGTCCCTTGACCATTATGGGGAGTAGTGGTGGCCAAAGTGGACCGAGAGGAGGACGATTTTCCAAAAATATCCTTGATGATGTCATGAATGATCTGTAGAGTGTCCTCTTAGATAGGATTTTCATGTAGATTTAGAGTGCCTATAATCACCGACAAAGCCTAGATCAAGGTACCCTGAAGTGGGTCCTTCAAGATATCTTGAAGTTCATTTTCCTTATCCATATGTGCCAAGTCACAAGAAGGGGAAGAACCAAATTTTTGCATTTTTGGATCAGATGGGACAACGGAGCACTCCTGCGAAAACCCTAAAAGATGTATGTGAAAACCCTAACAGAGCCATCGCTCATTTTCATAGAATAAATATTTTTCCAAATAAACAATGATTTTGTTACATCTACATTTATAATATAATATAAATGATTATGTAAATAAAAAAACATACCATAATAGTGACTGATTCATACACAATACACATTCTGTCAAAGTCATGCTTTATGTCATCTCTTAAAATGGAATTGGTAGCTCCACTCCATATTTTGTTTTTTATGAGTTTTATACATCATGATAAAGCATACATATAATTAAAGGTTTCTTGTTGCTACGTTAATTATAAAATAAGAGAAGTAAACTAACATAGATACCTACAAATTGTTCAATTACCCTTGATACTCCAATAAATACTCACAACCTATACATAATACAATGTCAATCAAATGTTCAAATACCTCTTATTTGTATGCTATCACTTTGTAGAAAACTTCCATGGATAATTGTCAATTAATTAAAATACAAACATCACAACAAATTATATGAAACAAAAACTCACAAAATTTGCAATCAACCTTTTTCTTCCTTGTAGTCCCATCTTATGTTCCAAATGGGTCCCATTTTGTTTTCTTTTATACAAGAACAAAACAATTGAGAATTAGTATTTCGTGCACTATTTGAACTCTTTAATTATACATTAAAAAACCAATAATTACATATGTTTGATGTGTATT
>ML837759.1:19846-33227 GCA_009831015.1 Picea engelmannii | reverse complement strand
TGTGAAGTATAGAGAGGGAAAGAAAGAAAAACAGTAAGGAAATTAGGGCTTCCAATACCGAAGGTAACTATGAAACCCTTTTATTTTTTTGGGAATGCATTGAAAATTGCTTTGATCAAATAGGGGAAAGATTAAGATGATCAACATAATGAAATCATATCCCTGAAATTTCTACTTTGCATATTTGTATGTGACTTACGGTGATCCCTTTCAAATTTGGCTCTTAAAAAAATCCACCCACTCTGAAGTCTTTGCTAGTAAATCTCTCTTGCATAAATCTGCCCTCTAAATTTTGGCAAAAGAATGATTGAATGAATGAATATGGTTTTCATTTATAAACACATACATTTAGAAAAAGTGAAATTCCCACTCATTTTTTGTTGTATATTTTAGTGCACTGATGATAAATGCGTGCATTATTATTTTTTCATAAGTTACTTTTTCAGTGTGATATACAATACATAGTGTACTAGTGCGGTGTGCACATAAAACACACAGACTCATTTTTTGTTGTATATTTTGACGCATTGATGGTAAATGCACACACTATTTTTTGTAACTTTCTTTAATCGGTTCGCTATACAGTTCATACAACATTGGTGTGGTGTTTAAGTACTAACACATCGACAGACAATTTAATTTGTGAAATGAAAATGCAAACATCTGCATTTAAATTTTGTGGAAGTTTTTCTTTGTAGATGCAATAACAGAGGTCATTATTTGGTGCCTCTCATAACTAAAAGAACCTATGCATTTTGGGTATAACAACACAATGGGGCATCATGATATAATTAAGTGCAAGGTTAACTTATAAAAATTATTTGAAATTTTGTTTGAAGTTAGATTGTTCTATGCTTCCTAAGATGATGGTTTTGGATCAAATGCAAGAAAAAATGAATTATTATATCAAATGGCCAATTCTTTATATTCCAGCTCATTCAATATCATTGCAAGCCCTTCAAGTTCTCCCCTGCCAATTGCAATAAGTCTAAATTTTATTTATAATTTATTTATCTCATTGATTTATGTTATGTATGCATGTGCAGTTGAATAATTGTTCATTGAATTTTGTGGGATCATGATTTAGGATAGAGTTCTGATGCACAAGATATTTCAGTAGTCCCAAAACTCTGAAAGCTCTTATCAAGAGAAATATATTTCAAGAAAAGTTTTGATGAAAATGGGAAACTGCTTTACCCTACCAATTATAACATACCATATTCCAACAACCAACCTGGGTCAACAGTATTACACTGTGAATTGGATCTCTTCTATGCAAACACCCCTTGGGGCATAAGAAAACGGTGATTGGGTAATTGTAGTTTGGGGTTTTGAATGGAACTAATGTAAATGTATTGTTTAATTCGACATTTGTTTTATAAAGTGGTTGGTTGCATGCTTATTATTGGGAAAAAAAATCCATGCTTTTAATAAATGTTTGGTATCATGTTTGACACTACCATGGGAATGTAGCGATATGACACTACCATCTATCTGGTCACCAAACCAAGGTATTGGCTCTTGGTGGCATAGACAAGGGAAAGGGGGTCTCATCACGAACCAACCTTCTCATTTGCATGAAATTCTTGTGGGTGGCGTTGTCACCACTGGTCACCATGCCAGGACAGTGTCCCCCATCTATTCTCTTGAAAATAAAAAGAAATAAGAAAAATAATAAAAGGAATTTAATGGGCTAGGAAACATTGGCATCCATGACAAGGTGAAACTCTCCCTCTACAAAGGCACCCACAGGTAAGACCTACATTTCCCTATTATCACTGCACCCCTTGCCCAAACATTCCCTGCACCATTCCATACACGTACATGACCTAGATTGGTCTTCACCTGGGAAACACCCCAAACTTGAGGAGGATTATCCCAACAGGACATCCTGAGACCCTCTCTAAACTTGGTTTGTTAAAACGCATAATGTCTTTGAGAAATTTTCTAGGTAAAGGGGGGTTTTAATCACATGTTTGGGTAATTTGATTATTAGATGTGATTGACATTGCTATGATCCATGTGACTTATGAGCCCATGGAGGGAATACTTTTTGTTGTTGTAGGACCATGCCCGGTGGACAGGTACATATGGGGAGATGATTATCTCAGACCTCCATGGGGCTAAAATCCCACCAGATGGACGTTGTGACCCCAGCTAGGTGCAAAGAGACACCAAGGGCTTGCACCAGAGAAAAAGAAGGACGTTCCACCAGAGACACTATGGTAGGCGTAGACTTAAGGGGACCTTGCTCTCCCCACTGAACGTTGGCCTTGGGAGGCCCATGATGTCACCCTTGTGAACCTAGACGTCACCCAGCGTCAGATGGACACGACGGAGGTAGTTGTGTGCTAGGTGGTAGGTGTGGCAACATCCGGAGGCCTTGGAAGGCCTAACGTTTTTCTCATGGAGACTGACATCCCACTTATGAGGCCCAACATCACCCTAGGAGGGCATGACATCACCTCTATTGCACATTTTAGGGTTTAATTCTTTGAATTTATGTAAAAACTGGATTTTTGATGTAATTTGGCTATGTTGGCCTTTTTTGACCTAAATTTTAATTAAAGGTCATTGAAACTATATAAATAGAGATAAAATACTCTCATTTTTTCATCATCTATCACTCACACAAGTGTGAGGTCTGAAATTCAACCCTCTTTAAGGGTATTTGGTTGAAATTAAGTGGTGTGCAACTTCTTGGAGAGGCTATTCTTGGTGTATTTTGGCATTTTCATGGTGGAAAGTCTTCAGCTAAGGTTTTGTTGCTAGATTATTCTTGATGAAGTAAGTAAATCTGCAATTATTGATTTATTTTTGAATGGTTATGGTAAATTTTCTTGTTCATTTCTAAGATTATGAAATTTCTAGTTTGAAACCCTAGGGGAGAAGCATATGTTATTATCCTTTTCCTTATAATTTTCCACCTACTTGAATTTGCTAGAAAACATCTCTTTTGAAGAATACACTAGAGCCCTACGTTTGTAGCAATCTAGTAGTATTTCTTCATTAGCTTCATATATTTTATTTCAATCTTGATCTAAGGAAGAAGGAAATCGCTAGGGCCTAAGGTTACTTACTTCCTAACATTTTTTCCTTCTAAGGTTTAGATATTGAGGCCTTAGGTTACTAACACCTCAATCATCCCACCCATCCCTTTATATTACCTATTATCATTTTTTGTTTCATCTAAGAGTTATTGTTGCTAACCTTGACTCCATTACCCTAAAGGGCACTAGTTCACTCCTTGCAAGTGATTGATTGACCAAACAACTCTTAAACCATATTCCCTGAGACTTTTACTAACTCTTACTAACTATAAATTAGACTAACTCACTAACTAATTTGTTTTTGTTGAAAAACCTTGCTACAACCATCTATAACAACAGAAAATTCATCCTAAAATCAAGATTAAAAGCTAATTAAACACTACCATAATTGCTTCTGAAAAACTATTATCATTATGTCAACTTAAGGCTATTGTATCTTGTCATTTTTAAGCATTGTTGAGGCCTAATTGTTGTGGTTGTTCCTAAATATTCATTTCTTTTATAAATATTTACATTGCTTCAATTTTATATCAACTTGTTTATCTTCCATAAGTTTATGGTTTTATGAAGAATTGACATCATATGGTACTTGCAAACATCATTTATTTTATACTTGTTGTCTTGTTTTGGGCAGGTACACTTAAATTATGTTTTGCTTCATCTCAAAAAAACCTTGGAACTTTTGATCAGAGTGACCTGTGAGAGGGGTGGGACTTTCTTATAACTTTTACCTTAGCCTTCTCAAACCCCCAGGTCACTGGGGACGTCTCCCCTGGGGTACTAATCCTGAATAGAAAGAGGTGTTCTATTAAGGTGACAGTGATAGGTCATCCTCCTTGTTACACCAATTCAGTATCCACTTGCCTTTGACTTTATGCAAGTACAAATTGTGCAATAACATTTTGGCGTCATTGTCAGGGAACATTGAGTCAATTTTCCTAAAAGACAACACTTTTCGGTAAGCCTTTTCTCAAAAGCCTTTATCTTACAAATCTTACCTAGAGAATCCACTAAGGGTGATCCCCTCATCCCTTTGATAGTTTCAAAAAAATTATCTACCGAATCCACAAAGCTCAAGGAGGTATACCAACCCTCCCAAGTCCTTCAGAAGAAAAACTCCCCTAAACTATCCTATAGTAAAATCATTATTTGGAAGAAATCTTCCCTTAAACACAATGTCTAGCACATGAACTTAGAATGTTAATCCAAATCAAGCTAATATCTAGAAACAATGGCCATCCAATCTCTTCAAACCATTAGACATGACAAACATACCAGGATACCCTAGGAAAATTCCCCCTAAGTATGAGAAATGGTTGCCTAAATTCACTAGTAATGATGTAGTCAGTGTCGAGGATCATATCAACAACTCATGGGCCTTCTTTCAGCTTCATACCATCAGTGATTATGTTGAATACTTAGCTATGAAATATTTCTCTGCTACCTTCCATGATGATGCTAGACAATGGTACAATGGTATCCCTGACACTAGTATTAAAACCATGGATAAATTGGAGGAAATATTCCTCAAACGATGGAGTGTCAAGGAAGACCCCAACATGTTGTTGATAAGGATAAATAACCTCACAAACCAAGATAATGAAACTGTTAGGGAATTTCATGATAAATTTGAAAACTTAATGCAAAATATCCCAGTGAGCCATCATCCTTCAAATAGTTTCCTTCTCTTTCTTTACACCAAATCCTTTACAGGATAGTTGGGATTTATCCTCAGAGATAAATCCCCTAAAACAATCTAATAATACCAAGAGGTAGCTACAAGGAATGAAGACAAACTATCATCATCTAGAGTTGATCCTTTCTCTGCCTCAAGAGTCAAAGTGGATGTTAAACCTAAGATAGTCCATAATGTCAAACTTACCTCAGATATTAGCGCTAGCTTGGAAAAGCTACAGTTGACTGTAGATGGCATGGTTAAAACACAATATTTAATGATGAATAGGATTATCAACTTGGAAAGAGCTCAACAACAAGCTACCAGGGTTCCTTACAAAGGGAAATTCCAGAAAGAGACTCAAGTTTTTAGACCAAAAAATGATCAAGAAGTTCCTAATACTTTAGCCCCCGCAAACATGGTAGATGAAAACCCTTCGTGCTTACAGTGTAGAGACTCACATTGGGAGCATGAGTGTCCCCTGAAAAAGGGTGAACATGACCAAGTGAATATTGTTAATCATACCATTGAAAGTCCTCAATATTGCCTTAATTTCACACTTGAAGAACATCAAGAGGGCATAAAGGAAGCAACCGGGAAGGCTAGGATGGAGATGATAAACAACCTTGACCAAGATTTGAGAGAAAAGTTGAAGAATCAAGAATTCCAAGTGTACACTAGGAAAAAATGAATGAACCAACCTATCTCTATTGGGCCTGTAATTTCACAAACAAGACCTCCACCTATGAACATACTTCTTCCTAAAAATCCTCCCAAAACCAACAAGGTGGATTTGAATTTTGACTTTGAAGGTGCATTGGAAAAAATGAACGTAACCATTCCACTAAGGGAATTCATCAAGGTCCCATCTATAAAAGAAAGGTTCGAAATTCGTTTCAAAGTATTAGATGAACCAATGGACCCTCCTATCATGTTACAGGTAGACCATTTTAGGATTCAATATGATGGACACCCACCTTTATTCATGACATTATTGGTTAATAACAAATGCCTTAACAATTGTATGCTTGATTCAGGAGCAGGTGCTAACATGATGTCTTTGAGTGTCATGGAGAAATTAGGCCTAAAGTCCACACAACCTTACAGGAATGTGTGTGGTTTTGAATCCAGGGCCATACCCACTCATGGGGTAGTTGAAAATGTTGAAGGATTCCTTGGAAGATATCCCGAGTGAGCGATCCACATGGATATTGTGGTTGTGGATGTCCTGGATGTATGGGGAATATTGTTGTCTAGGAATTTTGTTGCAATGTTGGAAGGAACCTTAGAAATGGATCTAACTTACATTAATGTTCCTATGAATGACGACACAATAAGTCACCTCCCCAATGTGCCAATGGCCAAGGTCCATGTGCAAGAAATTGATGATGATGTTGAAACTATCAAGACACATGAGCCAATCAAGGAAATCCTTCTTGTATTTTCTCCTGAGGATTTGTTTTTTGCTTCAGAGGAATACTTCGATAAAATACAATGTCCAAAGAAGGAGAATACCAACAAATCCTAGACAAATACAATGACAAAGAAGTTGGGATTGTCAAGCTATTAAAGAAAGGAGATGATGACATATTAGTCAAAGCGACCCAACAGGAAGTCTTCACAGTAGAATCCCACCCTCCTTGCTCAAAACAATATAATAGAGTTGTACAAAAAACAACCAAGTTCAAAACAAAGAATTACGAAGAGGGAGATATGATCTGGATGTGGGATACAAAAAGGGGAGAGCCTACTAATATTAAAGGGAATGCAAAATTTTGGCTTGGAAATTTCAAATTTGGAATGAAGTCAGTCAATGATGCCTACTATCTATCGATGTTGGAAGGAAGAAGACGTCCATTATTGGTTAGTGGACACCTCCCCAAACCCCATCAAGGGGAAAATACTTGACTCCATAGGTAAGTACAGGTAAGTAGGTAGGCATTTGCATTCATTGTATATACCATCTACATATCATGCTAGAGTAGTGTAGTTGTAGTTTCATTTGTATATATGCTTGTTTACTTTTATTTCATTATATCATATATGATCCAAGGGTGATATCACCACCCCAAAATATTACTAATCATTTTTTAGATCTAGCATATTACAGGTCATGCCAGAGATGTTGAGTTTCTCATGCGCTCTACGGTGAGCATATGTCCCCGAGTTGGAGCCAGATGTTATCCCCTATCCTAGGGATAACTAAGGATATTATGTCTCGAGACCCACAGGTCCTAGACATGGAGTACTGAGAGCCATATGAATTGAGCTTGGCCCTGGAGGGCCCATATTTTCTTAAGTGCATCCTATCCATCAGCAGCAACATCTAACCCATCGGTTTGATTTTGAAGTAGCAGTGGGTCTTTCTCCATTAGGTAATGAGTTCATGTATCATGGTGTTAGTCTCTAATTTTTCTTTTGAATTAGTGAGAAACCCTAATCCTAAACCCTTCCTACCTGTACTTCATTGTCTACTTTCATTTTATTTTAATCATTGTTTTCATCTTGTTATGATTTTCCTTTTACCTTTTTGGATAATTTCTTTAAGTATGGAGTTTTAAGACATGGTTTTAAATGATGTGTCACTTCATATGCCAATTTGAATTTTTCAAATTCAAATCTATTCTAGTCATCAATAGCGCTACAGGAATAACATTATTCCCATAGCACAAATATAATCATACCTTAATATGCGCCTGCCACCCTGATTTCGTTATGATTACACGGATCATGGACTAAGAATCTGCATGTGTCCCACGATATCTCTCAAATAATTTTTCAAACCGTTACAAGATCAGATTGTCCTATACCTGCAACTGAATCATTTCAAATCGTTCATTCCCAAAGATCATTATTTGAACCCGTCACCTATCATTCTGATTTTGTTGAATTATAAGCACAGGTGTTTTTCTCAGAAGAATTGTTATATGTTAACAGTTGTAGGTTGTAAATTCAAAATCCAAGCAGTGTCAGTGGTAGCATCGTGTTTATGGTGCCTAAGAGAAGCAATCAAGTGGTCATATTGGAACCTAAGGGCGTCGAGCTTCTTGAAGCATATCCATAGATGGCGCAGAGATTTAGAGATGCTGGTTGGTTTGAATTCCTCACTGCCTTCCAAGGTCATGACAAATAGGTCTCTATGGCGTTTGCATATAAATTCGATGGTTTCGAAGTGGAGATCGGAAAGTTGCTAATGTTGGTGACAGAACAAACAATTGCCAAAGCTTGCAGGTTTGTGGTTGGAGGAGAACGATGGTGGAAGAAAGAGCATGTAGTTACAGAGTTTGTCAATCAATTCTTACTTCCAAATAAGAAAAACCCTAATTGGAGAAAGGGAGTTCCTCACAGCTGGATTAGACCAAAATGGCACACTTCTCTAATCATTATCCACAGGTATATCACCTGCGAAGGCAGATTCTCACTGATTTATATCTATCACATTAGGTTATTAATACATCTAAATGGTGATTATCCTTTAAATCTACCTTACTTTCTACTCAAAAGCTTGGAAAAGATGTAAAAAAGAGTGCAGTCACACCCCTCCAAAGCAAAGAGTATCTTGTTTCATCGGGTCTTAATTAAGACTCTAGTAGTGTCTGCTCCGAGAGAAATACAGAAACCCTAGAGTTGGCTCATGCAATCCTTAAATCCTGACCCACAGTCCAGCAAACAGAAGAGAGGAAAAAGGAAAAGGGTTACACAGAAACAAAATATTTCAATTGATGAAACCCCTGATAAAGAAGAAATGCCTGCTATCAGGGCAACAAGGAACAACAGAGGTAATAGACCAAAATTGGATCCAGAAATGGAAATGTTTTCTGAGACAGATGTTAAATTGGAGGAAGAATCAGATAAAGATTATGATATTCAAACTACAGTCAAGCATGAATCACCATCAACCAGTAAGAAAGGTGTTGCAGTTAAAAACATGAAGAATAAGGGTGTACCAGTGTCTCAAAACCCTAGAAGGAATTCTACTAGGGTTACCAACAAATACAAGTTGAAGTCCAAAGCCATGTTCGATCCCTCCATCAAAGAAGAAAACGTCAGAGTTATAGAAGATAACTCTGAAGATGTTGAAGAAGGTACCAGGAAAAAGACAAGAAGACCTCCATTACATAAGAAACCAACAAAAAGAGGTAAGCAAATTGTTTTACTCCCTACAAGACCTGTAACACGAGCTACTACCAGATTGGCAAAAGCTAAAGAAATTGATAAAGGTATCAGTGAGAATCCTGAAAATAAAAAAGGTAACCTTGTAGATTTAGATCACATATCAGATATACCTGAAGCTATGGATTCAGCAAGTTCTGATGAAGAACATAGCTCAGGATTGGATTCTAGATACCAAGTCAATTGAGAGAACCAAAGGTTTCCATAGATCTGAATGGGCCTACACCTTATGAAGAGTTCCCCAAATTCAAGGTTAAGGTTAGAATTGATAAAGAAAGGATCAAAGAACTCCAGAAGACAGTGAGACAGTTGAAGAAAGAAAAGGCCCTTATAGAACAATGGAGTGCTCATCAGCAAGAAAAGATTGAAGTTTTCAAGAAGAAGAAAAAATAGCAAATGGCTTTGCTCAAAGAGCTCAGAGAAATAAACTTCAAACTCTATTGGCATAATGTTGTGCTTACCTCAAAGCTCAAACAGAAAACCGCAAAGGCTACTGCTGTTGTCATATCCTAAAGGATTCATGAAGAATTTGGCACAATCATAATTTTGATGTTTTTCAAGGAATAGGGCAAGATTTACTTGTTTTGGCCTGTGAAAAGAAAAGACCTCGAATTGTATGACTAGATCAAACTAATCCCTATTTTGTAGAATCAAATGTAATGTTGGAAAGATCATGCAATATTAAGTTGTTGAGAAATGATCTATTTTTGGAATGTAAATGCTCTTTTTGAGCTAACTTCCCTAGTAAATAGATACTAATCAAATCTAGCCATTAAGAGCACAATAGAAGATATGATCTAAGGTATTTTGGATAGTTTAAATAGGCAGAGGAAACACTCTGTTCTGGTCGAAAAATTGGAGATCCAAAGAAATTATTTTGAAACTCCTTGTAAGCCATTATTGTTCTATTTGACACTTAATAGTAAAGGCATATGGATAGTTAGACACTCTTTTCTACTCTGTTTTTCTTTCTCCATGCTTGAGTTCATTATTTAGACTACAATGTATTTGTTTCTTGATTGTTAATTAATACGGTAAAGAATTTGTTGTGGAAATTATTTTCAAGTTTTGATTTCAAGCTGATGGTTTTGTTTCTTTATGATATTCTGAGAGAAGAATTTATGTGAAGTTGACAAATCGAAGGCTTCATACTCTCTTTTTCTTATTGGTCTAATCTATCTATGTGACTACCTTTTAATTAGTCAATGGGATATACTATGTTATGATTTTGATTTTCATTTTATGTTACAACCTTGAGCCAGTTTTCAACCACCCTATTTAAAAAAAAAAATCATAAAAGCCTTCAAAACACTTTGCAATAAACCGGTGATGCCCTAACTTTCCCTCTCACAGTCAAGTGCAACTTTAGGGACTAACATATTTTGGCACCATTGTCGAGGATGAAGAAACGAAGATATCTTCCCTGGGGAAACGACAAGATTAGATTCAAGCCTAGATGGTGAACAAGATTTTGGACATTATTTAAGACTGTGTTTATTCACCTGGCGACTCCTATGTGGTAACTCTGGCTCCTAAAAGAGAAGTTAAAGGACCTAAAACTCCTCTAACTTATTCATCATCTACTAAGAGACCATTAACCAGAAAAAATCCAGATCTTGAGCCTGTTGCAGCAGTTCCAGATCTTGAAAAGTTACTAAGAAAACCTAAGGTTGTTTCTAGACACTCTTCTCTCTCAAAGGGAAAATTGTCTTCAAAAACATTTCAAGGACAGTCCTCTGAAATCACCAAAACCCAAGAAGATGAGGAGGTGATTCCTGAAAGTGAAGTCAAACCTGTTGTTGAGCTTGCTACGGTTTCATTCCCTTCAACTATCTCAGAATTAAATCTAGATCAGTGGAAGCTACTTACTGAACTCATTAAACAGGAATATTCAAACACCTTTCCTGTGACTAAAACTTTGACAGGTCACAACAAATATATTAAAAGTGAACCAGAAACACCCTCTTCATCTCTTGGATCTCTCTCCTTTGAAGATTTTAAATCGTATTATTTTTCTTTTGAGAATCCTCTATTTCTTGTCCCGTCATATGATCATAGTCCAGAAGAGAAATCCCTATCTGCTAAAGATCAAGACTCAGTGACAGTATAGTTAAGTTTTCATACACAAGGGACAATTTCACCTCCAACATCACCAATATTTCTTACTCCCAAAACTCAAACACCAAAGATAGCAAATATGGCTGCGGACAGAATGGATGAAATTGTTGCAGCAAGGTATGCTCCTTTGATCCTCCCACAAGTCATATTTTCCTTTCCACCAAATGATTATATGAGATACTTGCCTAGATTTAATGGAGATGGAGAAGTTACTACTGAAGAGCATTTGAGTTCATTTTATAGTTTTGCAGACAATTTCAATGTAGAGCATGCAAATGTGTGGATGAGATTGTTTGTGCAGAGTTTAAATGGTGAAGCAAGAAAGTGGTTCAGGAGTTTGCCACCTAATTCAATTGCTAATATTTTAGCCTTGGATGATGCCTTTCTTAAACATTGGGGAGACAAGAAAGAATTTTTATACTACATCACTGAATTTGGTGCTTTAAAAAGGAAACAAGGTGAATCAATACAGGATTTTACCAAAAGATTCAACCAAATGTATGGTAAAAATCCAGACGAGATTAAACCTTCAGAGACATCAGCTAAAATCAATTTTGCCAATGCTTTCGATGTTGAATTTTCCTTGTTTATTAGAGAAAGAAGGGTTGCTACCCTCAGCCTTATGCAAGATGTTGTTATCGAGGTAGAATCAAACATATTAGCAGAAAACAAATTGAAGTCTAGGAGTGATACAGACAGGAAAAAAAAAAGCAAAAAGAAGAGTTGCCTTCATCTTCTAATATAGTATATGATTCTAAGATGGATGAAATGGATAAGATGTTGAAAACATTGACATCTGAGATGGAAAGGTTGAAGATGGAACCAAAACAACCCAGTAGATCTGCATAGGAGGGTAGATATTGTTAGGGTCCTAACCCGCACATAGGTAGATCAATATATTCGGATGTAATAAAGGTCAATATTAATAAGGCCTTTCAATAAAATAGAATAAGGCAGATGTAAGAAGACCTTCTAGAAGATTTCACTTCTAGAAGGATCTTCCTCTAGATGATTCTCTTGATAGACATAGTTAGTATAAATAAGGGTCGAGGGTATGAAAACCCTAGTTTGGAGATTATTGTAACAGAGCACTACTCGACTGGAGGTTGCCCCCTCGAAGAGGCCCGTGAACATTGCTTTCTGAATCAAAGTGTTATTTTTGTTGTTGTTCTTATATCATTTTTGTGTTATTGTGGAGATTATGCTGGTTATATTACTGTTATTCTGCCATTTTTGGCATTTTATTTCTATTTTGCATACTTTTTATATCTGGTATATTACAAGTGGTATTAGAGCACTTTCCTTGGCAGAAATTGTGGGAATTTTTTTTTTTTTTCAGGGTAGAGAGGTATTCTGGTGTCTTTAAGCCACAGAGATCTGTCATTACGCGCATAAACCTACAGTTCAGGGATTCATACACGTAGTAAATACAAGTGGTTCTTAAGCGCACATCTGTTGGCCACCCTTGTAACCCCTGTTGGTACCCATTCGAGTGGTAGCGCATCAGACAGCACCTGTGTACGGATCGGCCTAGATTTCCTGAAGCCCTCTTTAGATAAACCGATCAGTCGCCTGACTGCTATAGTGCCACTAAGAACAACACTCGGGAAGATACTCTCTAGTACCTTGGTAGTCGGGTAGTACGGCTAAGGGTACGGTCTATCCTCCTTAGTTAGTGCCCTGAGGTATTGGGCCGAGTACTACTGTTGGACCCCGCACGTATATTAGAGAGCTATAGCACAGGGCAAACCCTTGTCTGTAGAACCCTTAAATACCTAACCTTTGGGGGACAGAAACATAAACAAATTAAAATAGACAAGATCTATTGTCGCGCAAATGTGTTCAGGTTGCCAAGTAAATACACATTTCTTTCTGGTTAAGCATTTGGGGATTTCATCGCTATAGTATCCTTCAGACCGGAGTATAACTCTGCAGGTGTAAAAGAAAAAAAACAAGTCTGGAAATTTTTTCACCATTATTTGAGACCTATTCCATTGGATTCATCTCTTCACCCTTATCACATTCATCCATATCATTTTTTGGAAAAACAAATTTTACCCCGCCCGCCCCTTTTCAGTTCACCCATCCCCATGGCCCATACCTATAGCCAAGACCTGGAAGCTCACTTCAACACCTTGCAATCCGGTTTCCTCGAGACCCAAAAAGAAGTGAAACAACTCAGTGCTATTGTTTCCTCCATTGATTCATCCATCAATACAACCATAAATACAACCATACAACCCTCAATGGAGGAAGTCAAACAAGAAATGACCACCCAACTTGAATCTGTATTTGCATCACTCTGCACCAAACTGAAGATCCCTACAAATGACCCTTTCTCTGATGCACCTCCAAAGACTGAAGG
>ML837759.1:8324-19746 GCA_009831015.1 Picea engelmannii | reverse complement strand
AACCGTTTAAGCTATGGGGCACCCAATTGCATCTAAGCACAGCTTATCACCCCCAGACTGATGGTCAAATGAAAGTTGTCAACAAGTGTTTGGAAACATATCTAAGGTGTTTTGCCTCTGAAAAGAAAAATCAGTGGGCTCAATGGTTACCCCTAGCTGAATGGTGGTGCAACACTTCCTACCATACAGCTACACGCATGACTCCATTTGAAGAGGTATATGGACAGAAGCCCCCTTCAGTTCTCTCATACTTATTGGGTACCTCGAAGGTCCAGGCAGTTGACCAAACACTTACAGTTCGAGAGGATGTTCTTCATACCCTTAAAGAGAACTTGGTCATGGCACAGAATCACATGAAGCAACAAGCAGATCAAGGTCACTCTAAACGTCAATTTGCAGAAGGGGATCAGGTGTTTCTGCGACTGCAACCATACAAGCAAACTTCCCTCAAGGCTGAGCAGTTTCAGAAGCTAGCGCCCAAATTTTATGGTCCTTATACAGTTCTCAAGCATGTGGGACAAGTCGCCTATCAGTTAGCTCTGCCCAGTCATTCAAAGCTACACCCTGTTTTTCATGTTTCATGCTTAAAGAAGGTGATTGGAACTAGGTGCCAAATTCAAACCAACCTTCTCGAGTTAGCTGAAGAAGGATCCATTTGGCTATAGCTAGAAGCATTTTTGGACCAGCGTGAGCGTCACCTACGTCAGTGAACCATCAAGGAAGTGTTAGTCCAGTGGAAAGATACAACTCCAACAGATGCCACTTGGGAACCAACTACCATTCTGCAGTAGTTTCCACATATCAAGCCTTGAGGACAAGGTTGTTTTTAAGGGGGCAGACATGTTAGGGTCCTAACCCGCACATAGGTAGATCAATATATTCAGATGTAATAAAGGTCAATATTAATAAGGCCTTTCAATAAAATAGAATAAGGCGGATGTAAGAAGACCTAATAGAAGATTCCACTTCTAGAAGGATCTTCCTCTAGATGCTTCTCTTGATAGACATAGTTAGTATAAATAAGGGTCGAGGGTATGAAAACCCTAGCTCATAAATTATTGTAACAGAGCATTGCTCGACTGGAGGTTGCCCCCTCGAAGAGGCCCGTGAACATTGCTTTTTGAATCAAAGTGTTATTTTTGTTGTTTTTCTTATATCATTTCTGTGTTATTGTGGAGATTATGTTGGTTATATTACTGTTGTTCTGCCATTTCTAGCATTTTATTTCTACTCTGCGTACTTTTTATATCTGGTATATTACATATACAGAAATCAAAATCAGTTCAGGAGGCCAAACAATGCACCTCAAATCTTACCAAGGGAAAGAAAAAATCAAGATGATCAAAATATTTTGCCTCCTTTCCATAATAATGCAGTAGATGAGGAGGGGGATGAAGATGATACAGAAGATGACCCTGCAATTCATCTAAATGATTATGAATCATCTCCTATGCATGTGACACGGTAGTATTATGAAGATGCTTTGATTTCAAACCAGTTTGAGGAAGGGTATGTAGATGAGATCGTCCAAAAGGAACCTAAAAGGAAGAAATACAATCTCAGATCTATTTCAAATGCACCTAAAGTGGATACACATGTTTCCACAAAGAAGGCCAGTACTCCAGTTAAAATAGGAATCATTAAATAAAGTCCTAAGATTCAGGTTGATCAACCATTGAAGCAGCCTGCCAAGGTTAGTACTGTTGATATAAAGGAACCAGAAAAGAATGTTTCTTCTTTTAGTTTAGAACATGAAATCAACAAAATCAAGATTTATGTGCCTTTGCTAGAACTTGTGAAAACAGATCCCTTTAGGAAGACTGTCCTCAAGGATATACAGTCTCCAGCTCAGGTTACCTTTCAGATACAGTCAATCTAGAAGATGAAAACCCTGTTGTAACTATTGGACCTCATATTGAAGACAGAATCGATGCCTCTCCTCCATTCTACATTTCACTAAATGTCCATGACAAGATATTGCATAACTTCCTAATGGATTATGGTGCCTCGCATAATGTCATGCCTAAGGTGGTGATGGAAGAATTAGGGCTAGATATTACTAGACCATACCATGATCTATATTCTTTTGACTCCAAGAAAGTCAAATGCCTTGGAGTTATGAAAGATGTGGTTGTTACTCTTTCCCAATTACCTATGAAAAGTGTGGTATTAGATGTTATTTTGGCTGACATACCACCAAAATTTGGAATGCTTCTTTCAAGATCTTGGGCCAAGAAGGTAGGTGGTACTCTACAGATGGATCTTAGTTATGCAAACATACCTGTTTTTGGTGGGGAACAACGGATATTATACAGAGAAGTAAGACTGACTTATTTGGTAAGTGATCATGAAAACCCCACTAATCATCTTATATATGTTGTAGAAGATGATCTTGGTTCCTCTATTTTTCATATGAGTGATGAGATGGCAGAAGTATCAGTTAGGAATAAAACAACTACAGTTGGATAAAGTGAAGATAATTTTGTTTGAAAAATGCATTTTGATGGAGCATGTTTTAGAGAAGGTTATGGAGCTGGGATTGTCTTCATTTCTCCTACCAAGGAGGTTATCCCTATGTCATATAAACTTTAATTTGACACCACCAATAACACCAGTGAATATGAAGCCTTGATGTTAGGTTTGAAAGATGCTAAAGATATGGGTATAGGTAAGCTTTATGTTTTTGGAGATTTAGAACTAATTATTCACCAGATCAAAAATAAATATCAAACCAAACTGCAAAGGTTGAAACAATATAGAAATGAGGTGTGGGATTATGTGGATAATGTATTTTTGGCATTCAATATTACATTTGTGCACAGAAATTTAAATCAGTAGGCTGACTCTTTGGCACTTGCAGCTAGCAACTTTAAAACTCCAATGTTCCCTAATCTGAAGTTTGAAGTTGAGGTCAAACATAGACCCTCAATACTAGATAATATAAAACATTGGGAGGTCTTTAAATATGATGAGGAAATTCAAAGATTCTTGAAAACGATTGAAGAGATTTCTAACATTTCAATAGATCAGGATGATGAAGATGGTGAAGTAGAGGTACATGTTGCAGATATCCTTCAAGATAATGTTGTTGGGCACAAAATCATTGAACTAAAGACAAACCATCTAACAAAAGGTTTGGTTCCATTAGAGAGGTTGTTTGATCACAATGATGTTTCTAGGAAGGTTGTTATTCAAATAGAAGAAACTAATGTAGTGGATTATGACATCAGTCCTGATACAAATCCCAGGTTGGTCAAAATATCTAGAAAATTGTCACAGAAACAGAGAAGAGCATATGTTGAATTAATGAAGCAATATTCAAATATATTTGCCTGGTCTTATGAATATTTGAAAGTGTTTGATACAAAGATCATACAACACAAAATTCCTCTGAAACCTGGGTCTAAACCTGTTAAGAAAAATTCCAGGCAATTTAATCCTCTATTGTTACCCATAATAGAAAAGGAGTTGAAAAGGTTATTAGAAGCCAAAATCATAGTGCCACTGAGATACTCAGAATGGGTAGCCAACCTTGTGCCTATTGAGAAGAAAAATGGAGAGATAAGGCTCTGTGTGGACTTCAGGAATTTGAATAGGTGCTCCTTGAAAAACAGTTATCCATTACCAAAAATGGATCATATCTTACAGAGATTTTTTGGCGCGAAGAGGATCTCTATGCTTGATGGATATTCAGGATACAATCAAATATCAGTAGTGGAAGAAGATAAAAAGAAAACAAATTTTACCACTCCTTGGGGTACTTTTATGTACGAAAATATGCCCTTTGGATAGATGAATGCAAGAGCCACATTTCAAAGGGCTATGGATATTGCTTTTATTGGTGAAAAGGACAGGTTTGTGGTTATTTATCTTGATGACATCATTGTATTTTTAGCATCTGATGAATAACATTTACATCACTTGAAGCAAACTTTTGCGAAATGCAGAAGGTATGGCATATCACTTAATCCTAAAAAATCACACTTTTTCATGGAGGAAGGAAAGATTTTAGGACATATTGTTTCCCCTGAAAGTATTAAAATAGATCCTGAAAGAGTGAAAGCCATCCAACAAATAGATATTCTGAGAAACAAGAAGTCTATTCAGTCCTTCATTGTTAAAATTAATTTTTTGAGGAGGTTTGTACCTAATTTTGCAGAGATTATCAAGTACATTACTGAAATGTTGAAAAAGGATGCAGAAATTAAGTGGATACCAGAATCTAAAGAATCTTTTGAAAGAATCAAATAGGCTCTTGTTCAGAACCTTGTTCTCATTAGTCCAGATTACTCCAAGGGATTCATGATTTTCTCATTTGCATCAGAAAACACCATAGTTGTTGTTCTTCTGCAAAGAAATGAGCAAGGATATGAGAAGCCCATATCCTTCTTTAGCAAAAATCTCAGAGACCATGAATTGAAGTATGATATAATGGAGAAACAAGATTATGCCCTGGTAAAGGCTCTGAAGTCCTTTAGAGTATATGTTCTTCAATCTGATATTACAGCTTATGTCCCAAGTAGTGCAGTCAAAGAAATATTGGTTCAGCCTGACTGTGAAGGAAAGAGAGGGAAATGGATAACAAAAATCTTGGAGTATGATCTCACCATAAAGCCTACTCAGTTGATAAAAGGTCAAGGCCTTGCCAAATGAATGACAGAATCTAATTGCAAAGCAATTGGGTTGTACCATCTTTCAGACAAAACATGAGATTCTTCTTTCTGGATTGAAGAAACAAATTCACAGGTAAACAACAAGTATGTTTCTTCACCATGGTACAAAGATATCGTATTTTTTCTGCTGAATTTTCAATCTCCCCCAGAGTTGGATAAATCAAAATTCAGATCATTAAAGTTAAGAGCAGTAAAGTATTGCATTATTGATCATATATTATTCTTGAAAGACCCTAATGGTTTTTTGTTGAGGTATGTTGATGAAAAAGAAGCTGAACAAATTTTTTATGATCTACATCATGGTGTGTGCAGAGGCCATCACCATGGGAAGGCTATTGCCTTCAATATTCTTAGGGCGGGCTATTACTGGCCAGTTCTATTCTCAGATATTTTTGCTCAGGTCAGGGCATGTGAACCCTGTCAGAAATTTGTTGGAAAGCAGAAACTTATGGCTTTGCCTCTAAAACCAATCATTACCCATGGACCATTCCAACAGTGAGGCTTGGATTTCATCGAGATATCAATTCTTCATCTTCAGGACAACAGATATGGATTCTTACAGCCACTGATTAGTTTATGAAGTGGATCGAAGCAATTCTGACTCGGAATGCAATAGACAAGGTAATCACGGACTTTTTTGAAGGATATATTTTTTCCAGGTTTGGTTGTCTTAAAAAAATAGTCATTGATAATACACAAGCCTTTAAATCCAATTCCATGATTGAATTCTATAATAAGTATAGTATCAAATTGGTTCACTCTACTCCCCACTGCCCCCGAGGAAATGTGTTAGCAGAGTCCTCCAATAAAACTCCGATAAGGATTAACAAAAAACTACTGGCAGAAAATAAAAAATCATGGGATTCCAAGTTAAATTTTTCCCTATGGGTTGATCGTATCAGCAACAAGAATTCTATTGGGACCTCTCCTATATAGATGGTATATGGGACAGAAGCTATTCTTCCAGCTCAATTGGGCCTACCATTTTTTAAATTCTTACAGGAAGAATTGGAGGAACCCAATGATCTCCAAAGGAGAATTTTTCAGATGAATGAGGTTCAGCAGGTTAGAGAACAGATGAATCAGAAAGTTGTTTCTCACCAGAGTAAATTCAAAGCCACATTCAATAAGGGAACTAAGAATGATGTTTTTAATGAAGGATATTTGGTGTTAAGATGGGATGCCAGGAGAGAGGAAAAATAAAAACATGGTAAGTTCGATAACTTATGGTATGATCCTTTCAGAATAGTCAAGGTAATGGACAATAACACTTTTCTCCTACATAATTTAGATGACACGGAAAATTTTGGAGGCCCAGTGAATGGGAGGTTCTTGAAACACTATTTTCTCTAAAGAATCATTAAGTTTTCGGTTAGTACAGTAGGTTTTTTATTTCAATAAAGACTTCATATACCCAATGGATTTGTTTCTATAGTTATGCTATCAATAAAGGATGATAGACGCAGGGAGATCAGTGAATCTAAAATAAAGGAAAAGGCATTGGTCTGCAATTCTTGGAGTTTATTATCAAAACTCCACCCCCATAAGGAGCCAGTGTTAGTCTCTAATTTTTCTTTTGAATTAGTGAGAAACCCTAATCCTAAACCGTTCCTACCTACACTTCATTGTTTGGTTTCATTTTATTTTAATCCTTGTTTTCAGCTTGTTACAATTTTCCTTTTAGCTTTTTGGATAATTTCTTTAAATCTGGAGTTTTAAGACGTGGTTTTAAATGATGTTTCACTTCATATGCCTATTTGAATTTTTCAAATTCAAATCTATTCTAGTCATCAATAGCACTAATGGAATAACATTATTCTCATAGCACAAATATAATCATGCCTTAATATGTGCCTGCCACCCTGATTTCATTATGATTACACAGATAGTGGACTAAGAATCTACATGTGTCCCACGATATCTCTCAAATCATTTTTCAAACCATTACATGATCGTATTTTCCTGTACCAGCAACTGACTCATTTCAAATCGTTCATTCCCAAAGATCATTATTTGAACTCGTCACCTGCCATTCTGATTTTGTTGAATTATAAGCGTAGGTGTTTTTCTCAGAAGAATTGTTATATGTTACCAGTTGCAGGTTGTAAATTCAAAATTCGAGCAATGCTAGTGGTAGCATCGTGATTATGAAGCCTAAGAGAAGTGGGCAAGTGGTCAAATTGGAACCTGAGGGCACCGAGCTTCTTGAAGCATATCCGCAGATGGCGCGAAGATTTAGAGATGCTTGCTGGTTTGAATTCCTCACTACCTTCCAAGGTCATGACGAACAGGTCTCTATGTCATTTGCACATAACTTTGATGGTTTCGAGGTGGATATCAGAAAGTTTCTAATGTTGGTGATAGAACAAACAGTTGCCAAAGCTTGCAGGTTGGTGGTTGGAGGAGAACGATGGTGGAAGAAAGAGCATGTAGTTATAGAGTTTGTCAATCAATTCTTACTTCCAGATAAGAAAAACCCAAACTGGAGAAAGGGAGTTCTTCATGGCTAGATTAGACCAGAATGGCGCACTGCTCTAATCATTATCCATAGGTATATCACCTGTGAAGGCAGATTCTCACTGATTTATATCTATCACATTAGATTATTAATGCATCTAAATGGCTATTATCCTTTAAATATGTCTTACTTTATACTCAAAATCATGGCAAAGATTTCAAAAAGAGTGCAGTCACACCCCTCCAAAGAAAAGAGTAGCCTATTTCAGCAGGTCTTAATTAAGACTCTAATAGTGTCTGCTCCGAGAGAAATACAGAAACCCTGGAGTTGGCTCATGCAATCCTTAAATCCTGACCCATAGTCCAGCAAAGAGAAGAGAGGAAAAAGGAAAAGGGTTACACAGAAACAAAATATTTCATTTGATGAAACCCCTGCTATCAGGGTAACAAGGAACAACGTAATAGACCAAAATTGGATCCAGAAATCGAAATGTTTTCTAAGACAAATGTTAAAATGGAGGAATAATCAGATAAATATTATGATATTAAAACTACATTCAAGAATGAATCACCATCAACCAGTAAGAAAGGCATTGTAGTTAAAAAGATGAAGAATAAAGGTGTACCAGTGTCTCAAAACCCTAGAAGGAATTCTAATAGGGTTACCAACAAATACAGGTTGAAGTCCAAATCCATGTTCAATCCCTCCATCAAAGAAGAAAACTTCATAGTTATAGAAGATCACTCTGAAGATGCTGAAGCAAGTACCAGGAAAAAGGCAAGAAGACCTCCATTACATAAGACACTAGCAAAAAGAGGTAAGCAAATTGTTTCACTCCCTACAAGACCTGCAACATGAGCTACTACCATATTGGAAAAAGCTAAAGCAATTGCTAAAGGTATCAGTGAGAATCCTGAAAATAAAAAAGGTAACCTTGTAGATTCAGATCACATATCAGATATACCTGAAGCTATGGATTCAGCAAGTTCTAATGAAGAACACAGCTCAGGATTGGCTTCTAGATACCAAGTCAAATTGAGAGAACCAAAGGTTGCCATAGATCTGAATGAGCCTGCACCTCCTGAAGAGTTCCCCGAATTCAAGGTTAAGGTCAGAATTGATAAAGAAAGGATCAAAGAACTCCAGAAGACAGTGAGACATTTGAAGAAAGAAAAGGCCCTTATAGAACAATGTAGTTCTCGTCAGCAAGAAAAAATTGACGGTTTCAAGAAGAAGAAAAAAGAGCAAATGGCATTGCACAAAGAGCTCAGAGAAATAAACTTCAAACTCTATTGGCATAATTTTGTGCTTACCTCAAACCTCAAACATAAAACTGCTAAGGCTATTGTTGTTATCATATCCTAAAGGCTTCATGAAGAATTTGGCACAATCATAATTTTGATGTTTTCTAGGGAATAGGGAAAGATTTACTTGTTTTGGATTGTGAAGAGAAAAGACCTCGAATTGTATGACTAGATCAAACTAATCCATGTTTTGTAGAATCGAATGTAATGTTGGAAAGATCATGCAATATTAAGTTGTTAAGAAATGATCTATTTTTGGAATGTAAATGATCTTTTTTAGCTAACTTCCCTAGTAAATAGATATTAATCAGATCTATCCATTAAGAGCACACTAGAAGATAGGATATAAGGTATTTTGGATAGTTTAAATAGACAGAGGAAAGACTCTATTATGGTCGAAAAATTGGATATCCAGAGAATTTATTTTGAAACTCCTTGTAAGGCATTATTGTTCTATTTGACACTTAATAGTAAAGGCATATGGATGGTTAGACACTCTTTTCTACTCTGTTTTTCTTTCTCCATGCTTGAGTTCATTATTCAGACTGCAATGCATTTGTTTCTTGATTGTTAATTAATACAGTAAAGAATTTGTTGTGAAAATTATTTTCAAGTTTTGATTTCAAGCTGATGGTTTTGTTTCTTTATGATATTCTAAGACAATAATTTATGTGAAGTTGACAAATTGAAGTCTTCATCTCTCTTTTTCTTATTGGTCTAATCTATCTACGTGACTACCTTTTAATAAGTCAATGGGATATACTATGTTCTGATTTTGATTTTCATGTTATGTTACAACCTTGAGCCAGTTTCCAACCACCCTATTCAAAAAACACAAATCATAAAAACCTTCAAAACACTTTGCAATAAACCGATGATGCCCTAGATTTCCCTCTCACAGTCAAGTGCAACTTTAGGGACTAACACATGGTATCTATCACTCTGATGTTTTAAGCATTTGGATATGTGCACTAAACTCTCTTTTGTTTCATGACATTTGCTTGGAAATTATGCTATTTAACTTGTTCATACCTGGGGGGGGTGACAGAGTGACCTAGTAAGCTTGTTCCCTTAGGGATGAGTTGCCACTAGGTGGGTTTATGAAACATCATCATCCATTCCTTCCATACTTACCACTTTTCATCATTGTCCCTCTCATCTTCCCCTACCTTGGTTCAGGAATTGTGTTTACCAAGCTAGTAAGGTTTGTACCTTGCCTTGTGGGAAGAAGGGGATAAAGGACCAGAGGGTAAAAGTAGCTGGAAAAAGTTAAAATCCAAAATGAAACCTTGAGATGCTTCACCCAGGGATTCCCAAGAAAGCAATAAATGGATTCTCAGCAAGAAAAGGGGACACATAAAATAAAATAAAACTCAAGATCTAGTTGGTGGATAGGAGGTCTCATCATGAGTTGGCCAATTAGGTCCATGGGAATGTAGCGGTATGACACTACCATCTATCTGGTCACAAAACTAGGGTAGTGTCTCTTGGTGGCATAGCCAAGGGAAAGGGGGTCCCATCACGAGCCATCCTTCTCATTTCCATGAAATGTTCATGGGTAACGTTGTCACCACTGGTCACCACACCAGGAAAGTGTCCCCCGACTATTATCTTGAAAAGAAAATGAAATAAGACAAAGAATAAAATGAATTGAATGGGCTAGGAAACATTGGCATCCATGACAAGTTGCATCTCACCCTCTACAAAGGAACCCACAGGTAAGGCCTACGTTTCCCTATTATCACTACACCCATTGCCCAAACATTCCCTACACCATTTTATACACCTACATGACCTAGATAGGTCTTCACCTAGGAAACACCCCAAACTTGAGGAGGATTAGCCCAATAGGACATCCTAAGACCCTCTCCAAACCTAGCTTGTTAAACTGCATAATTTCTCTGATCATTTGTCTGGGTAAACGGGGGTTTTATGCACATGTTTGGGTAATTTGATTATTAGATGTGATTGGCATTGCTATGATCCATGTGACTTATGAGCCCATGGAGAGCATACTTGTTGTTGTTGTAGGACCATGCTCGGTGGACAGGTACATATGGGTAGATGATTAGCTCGGACCTCCATGGGGATAAAATCCCACCAGATGGATGTTGTGACCCCAGCCAGGGGCATAGAGACACTAGGGGCTTGCACCAGAGAAAAAGAAGGGCATTCCACCAAAGACACTTTGGCAGGCCTGGACCTAGGGGGACCTTGCTCTCCCCCTTTAATTTTGGCCTTGGGAGTCCCATGACGTCACCCTTGTGACCCTAGATGTCACCCAGCATAAAATGGACATGATGGAGGAAGTTGTGTGCTAGGTTGCACGTGTGGAATCATCCAAAGGCCTTGGAAGGCTGTTGACGGGCGAAATTGACCGTCCGTCAACTAAGAGAGTGGAACCGGTCCGGGGTTGTCTAATAACCCAAGCCGTTTGGGATGAACCACCCTGACGGGTTTAGCAGCTCCGTTAGCCGATCTAAGGTCCTAAGAAAACAAAAGAAAACTAATCTAAACTAACTAATCTAACTGAAAATAAATAAAACAAACTAAACTAATTAACAATGAAACTAACTAATAAACTAATCTAATTAAAACCAACTACTAAACAAACTAAACTAAAACTAATTATTAAAACAATATTAAACTAATCTAACTATTCTACAATCTACCAATTACTACTATACCAACTACTAACTGCAATATAACTCATTCACAAAATGTAAAATATTGACAATTTACAGATTTAATTAAAACTTGAAAAAACTCATTAATATTCTGCCCTAAGACAGAGGAAGATATTTTTTATTTTTTTTTATAATTTTATGACAAGAAATAAAACAGAAAAGATAACTAAACTAAATTACTAATAAATATACTAAACAAATAAATAACAAACTGACCTAGAAATGATCCAGGTTTGTCCTGTGTGTGAAGACTGTTTTAGCAGATCGGAGGAAGAAAACTCGCACCGAATAATCCAGAAG
>ML837758.1:42995-70435 GCA_009831015.1 Picea engelmannii | reverse complement strand
TGTCTTTTTATTATTATTGTCATCATATATAATTATCATCATATCTTGTATTATTGTCTTAATTATTATTTTTAACTTTATTTATTATTAATTAAACCTCTCAAACACAATATTAAATTTTAATTGATTCTTGATTTCTATATTAATTATATTTAAAATAATTACTTTTTAATTATTATCTTAATTTACTATATTATAAATACTCTCAAACACAATATTAAATTTTAATTGATTATTGATTTCTATATTAATTATATTTAAAATAATTACTTTACAAATATATTATAAATTATTATAATATATAATAATTATTAATCTTCATTTACTCTATTATAAATATATAAATATATATAATGCAATGTTATTCATCTTGACATCATAGGTATACTATTAAAACTACTATTACATTTTAATTGATTCCTTAATCTTCATGCTTATTATATTTTAAAATATTTGTCACAATTTTTTTTTATTAATTGATTTCTTAATTTTCATGCTTATTATATTTTAAAATATTTGTCACATAATTTTTTTTATTATTGTTTGACTTCATTTTTTTTTAGTAAAAAAGATAGTACTTGCTATATTAAGTTATCAGAGAAACATTGACAAAATACACAAAGATATAGTCATTCTGAGCCACCAAAAATGTTGTCGTTTTACCGGAAACCGGCATAGTTTGAAATGAGATGAGTCTAGGAGGGTAAGCTAAAAACTGTTTTTCCCTCTGTCCTGTTCGAAGGAAACCAGGACAGATGGCCAAAGTTCAAATTTACATGTAACAACAACATGATTAAACATAAAACAAACTAGCATAGGAGAACTTAGATACCCGGTGACCTGTCGCCCTTGCCTGCCTACCACGTGGATCTGGCTGGGATGGCGAATGGCTGCGCACACAATGGAAATTTCCTCTTGGTTGGAGAGTTGGAGTACACATCAAGGAGCAAGTCTAGACGTTGTCCCATGAGGAGGGCACTGTGTTCCTAGTTTGCCATGTGGCCTTGGAGTTCGAACACCAGAGCCAGATGCTCTGCACAGAGGAGTGGACCATGCAAGTCATGATTATCTGCTTTGTCGAACGTTTCATTCCCCACTTCCATGTTCATCCTTGCTTTGGCCTCGATCACATTCAGTCCTGCTCCGACCACATTCACCTTCATCCCTGCTCTGGTCTCGTCCACATTCCTTTCTGCGCATGCATTATCCCAAGCCTCATCCTCGTTCGTTTCCTTCTCAACATGGTTGGTGGGGCTGTAGTCACCCGTCCACGGTATCTCTTCAACAATACAAACATGGAATTCGTTCGTCAGCTCGTCTTTAGGACCACTACCAGCCTGTATATCCGGTACCATGGCTTGGGGTTCCAGGGTGGTTGCTAAGTCCTCCAGGTATGAAGTTTCATCAACGTAGCAAGTTCGAAACTTGTTCGCAACGCCTCCCTCCAGACTACTTCCAGGCTCAATTGCCATGGAATGAATGCTACATTCTGTCCCAGGCTTAGTGATAATGGTTGTAGTGCCAATTGGTCAGTGAGTGCCCTCTGCCGGAGAATGGAAGTTGTCATCGACAAAGCGCGTTCTAGGTTCTTCCTCCTTTGCCTTTGCTCTTTGTGGGTGTACCAGGCCGAGCCTCGGCGAGGCCTGCCTCGCTTCCTTGTCATTGTTGATGAGGGGTGGATAAAAATATAGAGAGAATGCACCGAAACGAAAGTGAGCCAAGGCGAGAGGGAACCAGAGCTGCACCAGAGCTCCCAACCGACGGGGAGGTCCAAAACTAGAGCGAACCAGCTCTTTCCAGGCTCTCGAATTTTCGAATTACCAAATGACAGATTCGCCTGGCTTCCCATTAACCCTGTCATATTGAGTGCGGTCTAAGCGAGAGATTTCGCGCGAGGGAGGAGTCCCTCCTCCGTATAGCGGCTGTAATGGTCGGCTACCATCGTAAATGCGGAGAGGATGGGTGGCGGCCATCAACATTTAAGCTGTGGCTTGATGCTGAACCATGTGGCGAGGCGTCGCCGCATGTCACCCCATCCGAGGCATTGTTTGACTTCATTAATTGATATCCATGGTCATTATATTTTGAAATATTGGTCATTATTGATGTATTTTTTATTATTTTCTTTATGTTCTGTCTTATTGTTTTAGTTTATACATTGACTTTGATACTTATATCATAATTGACTTTCATATTTATTATATTTTGATATATTTGTAAAGAAGTGTCTTTTTATTATTATTGTGAGTAATTTTTAAATTATTTTGATTGGGCATTTTTAATAATATATTTTATATTGTAATAAATTCAAGTAACATCTTATGGTATCATAAATTCAAGTAAAATTTTTAATATAAAATATTAATATAAGATAATGGTGATTAATTTATTTATATAAATTTTGATTTTTTTTAAATGTGTTCAATTATTTTAATTAAATAATTATATTAATATAAATTAATTAAAATTTAAATTTAGTAAATATTTAAGTTTATAGGTGTACACTTATTGACAATGTGCACAATTAATGATCTTTTAATCTAAAAACCTAATTTGATGGTTAGCAAGATTAAAAACCTAATTTGATGATTAGCAATAAAAGATACTAACATATTTTTAGTTATCCTCTCAAATCAATGAATAAAATTTATTATTCATAACTTTCTTACATTTATGAATTTAATATTTTTTTGTCAATTTTACATGATTAAACCAGAAATTTAAGTGTTTGAATGCAAACCACCTCATGTGAATGGCATTCTTTTCCTATGGTTTGTAGCATGGGTTTTTTGTTTTTGTTTTTTCCTATGACTAGGCGGGGTTTCTTTTATTTATTTTTACTGTTCCTGGGTTTTAACTGACTACGCAGGGTTTTAAGCCATGAGCGAGGTTCTTTTAATATTTTTCATGCGCCTGAGTAGGGTTTGAACTAAATTGAATTGCGTGCCCGATACCTAATTTGAACTGTGCATGCACGTTCACCATCCAACCTTAAGTTGCTTGAAAATCTATAGAATCAAACTCAATTAGCTGTTTTTGAATGTCACGTAGTCCAACGCGCTTTACCTGTTTTATAGAATGTAATTTCAAGTTATATAACGACATATTCTGGATTTTGTTTCATATCTAAAACTCTTTCTTCCTTCTGCTTCTCTTGTTTGAAGCCTGTCATGGCTCTATTCAGCCCAATAGATCTTCGATGGTTCTTTTGCTATTTTCTGTTGCCGGGGAGCGCTGTCATCACATTCTTGGTCCTCGATGCATGGAGGAAGACATACTCGAGGCTTCCTCCCGGTCCTTCAGGATGGCCTCTTATAGGAAATCTGTTGCAGGTGGGTAACAAGCCCAACGAATCATTCTTCCAACTTGCTTGCAAATTCGAGCCGCTCATGACACTCTCTCTTAGAATGAAAACCACAGTGGTGGTTTCGTCTTCCGCCATGGCAAGGGAGGTTCTCAAAACCCATGACCACATA
This sequence comes from Picea engelmannii, assembly GCA_009831015.1. Lineage (NCBI taxonomy): Eukaryota > Viridiplantae > Streptophyta > Pinopsida > Pinales > Pinaceae > Picea > Picea engelmannii. Next base: position 66,959 of record ML837758.1, on the reverse strand, counting down.
TGTTCAGGCCGGATCGTCACACAGGCAAGCAAGGCTCTTTTCCAATACAAGACTTCCATGGTCTTTAGCCAATATGGATCCCATTGGCGCATGCTCAGACGTGTATCCAATACCGAACTCTTCTCTGTGAAGAGGCTGGAAGCTCTGCAACATCTCAGAAGAGATCAAGTAAATCGAATGATTCATCAGATTTTCCAGGACGCTGTGAAGGGAAAGTGTGTGGATATTGGACACACTGCCTTCCAGTCCTCCTTTAATCTGTTAGGCAAAATGATCTTCGGTAAAGACGTGTTCGATCTCCAGTTCGACCGAGGTTCTCGAGAGTTGAAAGACGTCTTTTTAAACTGGCGGTGCTTCACGCAACTCCCAACCTGGCAGACTTTTTCCCTTGCCTTCAGTTCTTGGATCTCCAGGGCGTGTACCGTAGTACGGAAATTTATACCCAAAAGTTATATGATGTTATCGACAAATTCATAGAGGATCGATTGGGTACGAGGTCTAGAGAAAACAGTGAGAGAAGTTATAGTGAAAAGGATCTCTTGGACGTTCTCCTGGAGATGAGAAGCCACGAATTTACTCTCTCTCATATCACAGCCTACATAAATGTAAGCGTTTCGTTACATATTGATTGCTCACAGGATTATTAACAAATTAATTGGTTTAAATTATTTTAAATAATAAGTTTTGTTTCCGCACAATTATACAACTACTTGTAAAATCGTTACGATTATATTAACATAAACTAAGTGAATAATCCCGAGTATTTTAATTATTTTTGCGGCAGGAAATATTTGGGGCAGGGGCTCAGACCACCGCAAACACAATAGAATGGGCAATGGCAGAACTCATCCGCAATCCGGAGAAGATGGAACGAGTCCAAGCCGAATTGGAAGAGGTAGTCGGGCGCGAGCGAATGGTGGAAGAGAGTGACGCAGAACGTCTCCCTTATCTCCGCGCGGTTGTCAAAGAAGTGCTCCGATTGCACCCGCCGGTTCCTTTCCTCATCCCTCACAGAGCAGATAACCGTTGTGAGATTGCGGGATTCGTGATACCCAAGCACACCCAAATACTCGTCAACGTGTGGGCAATCGGAAGGGACCCTTCGATCTGGAAGGAGCCGTTGAAATTCATCCCCGAGAGATTTATTGATAAGGACACGAGTACTGTGGATTACAGGGGACAGAACTTCGATCTGATTCCGTTCGGAGCAGGAAGGAGAAAGTGCGTGGGGCTTCCCTTGGCCAGTCGGATGGTCCATCTGCTGTTGGCGTCCCTTCTCCATTCATTCGAGTGGGCACTTCCAGGTGGACATGGGCGACATGGCGTCCCTTCTCCATTCATTCGAGTGGGCACTTCACTTCATTCGAGTGCCCACCAGGTGGACATGGGCGACAGGTTTGGATTGACACTGCAGAAGGCGGTGCCATTGGAGGCGATTCCCACGCCACGCCTGCCCTCCGAAATGTATAGCTATTAGATTAAATTAAAACTGAACTCATTCTGCAGCTGCCGTCTCATCCATTCTCGTACGGATGTATTGCTTCTGTTATTGTGATCAATTTAATTGTACGGATGCATTGCATTCTATTTGTTATAATCCAAAGAGTTGTTCATGCTTAATTCTGTGTGGAGACCTATTTCATTGAAGAATAAAAATAAAGTGATTAATTTTCCAATGTTATTAAGTTTTTAGTGTCTTAAAACATCATTAGTTGCAGTATCATTGCCTTGACTAATCAACATCCTTTAAAATTAATGGTGAATCCTAAAATCAACTAGATCTTTTTTTTTTCTAGAAAAACCAAGTAGTCTAGTTGTAGAGCCCTGGTGTACAAGGAATTGATTAGCAAGTGAAAACTCCATTAGTAATGAACGATACTTGCCAGGAAAACACCTCTAACATAGGTTTGAAGCACTGGGTCAAGCTGGTTCAAGTGCTCATATTATCCCCTAACACTTGGATTAGTGAGTTATGAATGTACGAGAGTTTTAGATGAAGTGGAAAGTCCTTGGGGTGGCACCATTTCTTTTGCATATTTGGTTCTAGGATTCATTCTTATGTTCTCTACACATATGTAGAATCTTAATTGATAACTATTCCCCTCGATTATCAATAGTGAAGTGATATCCATAGCTTCCTTTCCTAGGAAATTTTGCATGCATGATTGAAAGTGGGAAGTGCTTGTGGTGCCCGAGACAAACACATAACCTTCGTCTTATCTCCCTTGCAGGGTGCTCGTATTTTCAAGGGTACTTGCACCTTGGGTGATTGTTGCATGAATGTTACCGTAATGGTGTCCCTCACCTTCGTTAGTTGGTATTGGGTACTAATCATTCCAAACCAACTTCCAGGAGGCTCTTTAACTACCTCTTCATAGTTTTGGATCCAAGTCCTAATCACCTTCAACTGATCTTTGGAAGAGTAATTTTTCTTATTGATCCATCTTGAGAAATTTTTAGCTAGGTGCTTCTTGTTTGATCGCTAGTCAACTTTAGTTTGTTTCTTTCTTGTTGCTTTTGAATCTACGATTCAAAGTGGTTGACCAACCACTTTATTTGTCTAGAAGGACCCGAGGTATTTCTCTAGAACATGTGGAGTCACCTCCTCAAAGGAAAAGGCTAGACAATTCTGATTCTCCTCTACATGAGCCAATAGAATAGACCCAAGTTGTGTTGAACAACCCCACAAGGGAGGAGCTAGTGTTGAAAGATAATAGCAAGGAAGAACTATCAGCCGAAGGGAACTTAAGGGATTTGGATGGTAACATACCTATTCATCGGAGGGTTCCACCTCCTCCTCCATAGGATGATCTCAAGTTTGTCAAGATCGAATATCTTATCGACCCATCTTTGGAAAATTATAATCTACCCCTCACTAGTCGTCATAGCCCACTCCTTCTGCATGCTCATAACTTCAATAATCATAGTCACATTGCACATGAAAATCCTATTTACCAGTGGTCTAGGATGGATAATGTCATTAGTACTTTAGGATCTAGGGGAATCCATACCCGCACATTGACTATGATCTAGGTGGATCTCAATGGCCATCCACCTTTTTGACTAAATCAACATTTTCAAGCCTATGGTTTTGATAAACCATGATATTCACCCTTTTGATGGTGAATATAATGTAGTTCCATCTCCATATGTTAGTTACAACCATCATGTATGTAAGGTACCAGACATAATGTAATATGTAGAAACAAAAATATTCAGCAAATACCAATGGAACAATAAAATATTGAGAATAAAAATACTAACAATAATACCTTTATTGAAAGAAAGTAATGTTCACTTGCCTCTTTGAGGGGGAAACCTCTAGCAGAGTAGAGCTCTATTAGAATAAATCTCAAGACAAAACTTTCCCATGCTTCCTACTCTTATTTATACTAATTCTATCTTCTAAAGAACATTTTAGAGGAAGATCTTTATAGAATTGAAAGATTCTATTATGTCTTCTTACATTAACTTGTTCACATTTATTAAATATGACTTATTAACTAATGTCAACCTTTATTACATGGAAAATATATTATTCTATATATGTGAGGGGTTACAGAGGTGAGGTCCCTAACATGCCCTCTCCCTTGAAAAATAGCCATGTCCTCGAGGCTTAAGATGAGGAAATTGTTGCAGAATGGTAGCTAGCTCCCGGGTGGCATCTTCTGGTGGAGTATTCTTCCATTGAACTAATACTTTTTGGATGGTGTGCTGACGGAGATGACGGTCGTGCTAGTCCAATACTGCCCGTGGCTGCAATAAAATGGAACCTTCTTCATCAAACTCTAGTAGACTGGTTTGGGTGTGGCACTTGGTGCCAATCACTTTCTTTAGACATGAAACATGAAAAATAAGATGTAGCTTGGAGTGACCAGAAAAATCTAACTAATAGGCCATTGGCCCCACACATTTGAGAATAGTCTAAGAACCATGAATTTTGGGGGCAAGTTTCTAACACAGTTGGAATTTTAGTGAATTATTCTTGTACGGTTGTAAACAAAGAAATATGTAATCCCATTCAAAACATTAATGTTCAGAACGACCTTGATCTTCCTATTGCTTCATGTGGTTTTGATCCATGACCAAATTTACTTTGAGAGTATGGAGAATGGTCATGCAGACTATAAGATTGCGGTCATCCTAAACCTTGGAGATACTCGACATGTATGGGAGAACCGATGGTGGCTTATGTCCATAGATTGCTTCAAAGGGAGTCATGCGAGTTGTAGCATGGTAAGAGGTGTTGTACCACCATTCAACTAGGGGTAACCATTGAGCCCACTGATGTTGTCTGTGAGACACATAACACCTCAAATATGTTTCCAAACACTTGTTGTCTGCTTCGGTTTGGCCATCAGTTTGGGGATGATAAGATGTGTTGAGATGCAATTAGGTGCCCTAGAGCCTGAATAATTCTTGCCAAAAATTGATGGTAAAAGTTGGATCATAGTTAGAAACAATAGAATGAGGCATTCCATGGAGTTTGAAGATATTATCTATAAAATTTGAGTCATTGTGGATGCGGTGAATGGGTGTTGAAGAGCACATAAATGAGCATATTTGGAAAGATGATACACTATCACCATGATGACTGACTTATTGCATGATTTGGGTAAGCCAACAATGAAATCCATATAAATATCTGTCCAAATAGCATGTGGAATCAGAAGTGGTTGGAGTATGTCAGGAGTTTTGACAATCTCACCCTTATTGCATTGACATGTATCACATTCAACCACAAAGGTGTAGATGCCATGTTTCATATCGTCCCAGAAGAAATAATGTTTGACCCGTTCATAAGTTTTGGTAAAACCTAAATGTCAAGTTGTAGGTGAAGCACGAAACTCAAAGAGCACCTTGCATTTAAGGGTTGTCTGTTTTCTTAAATATTGGCAACCTTTATAGTGAAACTATTCATTGTGCAAAGAGTACCTTGGAGCAGTTTGAGGATCCTGTTGCAGTTTTTGCATTAGGATAGAAATTTTGGGGTCTTTCAGCCATTCCTGGCAAATAGCTAGAAGCCAGTATGCTACAATGAATGAGAGGGAAAAGAGGGACCCTTATTCTTCATATTTCCTGGAAAGAGCATCAACCACCAAATTGTGTTTCCCTTTTTGTAAATGATCTCATAATCATATCCAAACAACTTGGTCACCCATTTTTGTTGCTCCAGAGATGAAATTTGTTCAAGTTCCAGGAAGTATTTGAGGCTTTGATGGATGTTTTAATTTGGAAGCATTGTCCCAATAGATAAGGGTTCCATAGATCCACTGCATGCAAAATAACCAACATTTCCTTTTCATAGATTGATTGGCCCAAATGTTGCTTTGAAAATTGTTTGTTGGTGAGGACTGCCTTGATTCCTCTCCCCGATGCATCATATTCCAGAACAAGGGTCTTGGTGAAGTCAGGGAGGGCCAGTACAAAAGTAGTGCACATAGCTTCTTTCAAGGCTTGGAAGGATTCGTCATCTACTGGAGTCCAACTAAAAGCATTCTTTTTAAGGAGAGATGTTAGGGGAGTCACAATTTTTCCATAATTTTGAACAAACTTGTGATAATATCCAATTAAACCTAGGAAACCATGCAAAATTTTAAGAGTTTTAGGGCAAGGCCAATTCTGCATAGCTTCAATTTTCTTAGGATCCACCCTTACACTATCCTTGCCAAAAATATGACTCACGTACTCAACTTCATAGATGCCAAAAGCACATTTACACTGTTTGAGGAAAAGTTTTTGCTTGGAGAGGATATGGACAACTTTATCCACATGGTTGAGATGGGTTGGTCACATTTTACTACAGATGAGAATATCGTCAAAGAAAAATAACAAAAAAGTGATGTAGGAAAGAACGAAAGACATAATTCATAAGATTTGGAAAAGTGGATGGGGCATTACAGAGACCGATAGGTATGACCAAGAACTCATAGTTTCCCTCACGAGTGAAAAATGCAGTCTTGGGAATGTATTCCTCTTTCATACATATTTGGTGATAGCGAAAACATAGGTCAAGTTTGGTAAAGTATTGATCCCCATCGAGTTCATACAAAAGTTCATCTATGACAAGAATGGGAAATTTTTCCTTGATGGTAAGTATTTTGAGGGCATAAAAATTAGGACACATGCATCAAGTTCCTTCCTTTTTGAGGACCATGACTACAGGTGAAGAATAGGGGTTGGTACTGGGACAGATAACTCCTTCTAGCGATTCTTCGATAATTTTCTCAATTTCATTTTTTTTAGAAAAGGGATGATGATAAGGTCAGACATTGGGAGGAAGAATGCCCAAGATTAAAGGAATAGAATGGTCATGGTCATCGCAGGAGGGAGAAATTTCCAAGGGAGTTTGGAAAATAGTGTGATGTTGGGTAAGGATGGATTGAAGGTTGGGGTGCACAGAGGGTGTCTCAATGGCTTGAATGGAATGGAGTTGGAAAATGATGCAAGAATGACCTTTTTTTAGTAACTTTTCCATGTAGTGGGAACTGGTGATCTTCAACGAGCCTTTTTTAATTCCTTGGAATTTATGTTGTTGTCCTTCCTATTGAAATTTCACGGTTAAATCCTTAAAATCCATGGTTATGTTTCCCAAAGTAAGTAGCCATTAAATGCCAAGCACGATGTCACAACCATCCATGTCAATAGAAAACATGTGAGATTTCAAGTTATACTAACCAATTTGTAGGCATACATTTTCACAACACCCCCTAAATTTCATGGAACCACCATTGGCAATCACGATTCAAAAATTATTGAAAACACAAATATAACATTTGATTTCTTGGGAAATGTGATGATGAATGAAATTTTGTGTGTTTCCACTGTCAACTAGGATGATGGATTTCCTGTGCTTAATGTAACGAATCAACTTGAGGGTTTGGGGAGAAGAAAATCCAATGAGAGCATTAAGCGAAATTAGTGGTTCAACTTCGGGAGGATCAACGGGAGTTGTAAGGTCATCTACTTGGGTGGCGTTGTCTCAAGTGAAACCTCAACATGTTCATCAACAATATCTTCTGAAATGGCCATAAAACATTTTTTTTCTTTACATTTGTGCCCAAGAAAGTATTTCTCATTAAAATTATAACAAAGATCGTTGAGTTGGAATTCAACCATTTCCTCTCTTGTTAATTTTTGGACCTTGAGAGGAGTGGTCGGAGGGGAAGGATTAGGGGGTATAGGACGGGGAATAAAAGAATGTTTCTTTTTCTAGGCAAAGATGATATGTTGTGCCTCCTTGGTGTGTTTAGCTTCTTCCAACCAAGTCTTGGGGCGAGCCATGAGGACCTGGGTTCAAGTTTCATCCTTGAGGCCACTGATAAAGCATTCTTGGAAGAAGACATTGATCATATCCTTCATGTGGAAATCCAAGTTCTCAAAGGCAACGATAAAATATCCCACTATCCCAGACTTTTCCAACTTGGTCAAGCATCCTAAATGGTGGGTGTCTGTGTCTAAGCATTCATACAACTCCACAACAAATTGTGTCCAAGAAACCTACTTATAATACCCTGGTTTTGAGTCCCCATATTAGATAATGTATTTTTTTTATTTGACGAAATGCTGGAGTGCCCAAACAATTAAAGAGTCCATCGTGCCTAGGAAATGCAATTTTTTGATAATTATTAATATTAAAATACATCGTTGGTTGTTAGATGAACACATACAAGAGTTATAGGGGGCTATGATTCCACGAGAGAGGGGGCTTAAGGGGCTAAGTCATTTTATCATATTTTATTTACCCATAATCATTTTAATGGTGAAAAGTGGTTACATGTGCTTCTCGGCGAAAGGCCATTTGGTTCTTGATTTTCAAGTAAATATATAAACCCATTTTTGGGTTGTTTGGGAGTTCATTCATTGTTCATTGTTCACACTCTTCATTATATTCTCTCCATTCACACTTTCACTCATTCATTTTTGATCTTGGTGGGGGAATGATCTAGGTGGATATCAGTGGCCACCCACCTTTTCCAACTGGCTCAAAACAATTTTCTGGCAATTTTGGTAATTTACTATTTTTAGCAAATTTTCAGGTCCTGAAACTTCCAGTGTCATTTTGAGGCCCTAAACAATTTTTTTTGGGAAAACTAGGAGCAACATGGAAGTTATTTCGATGTTTCTCACAAAAATGTTGTATTCCTCAGATAGATCTTTCTGACGAGGTATTGAGCGCGTCAAATGGAGATCGTATGCAAAAGTTACGACCCCGAGAAGTTGGTGTACTGACTTACCCAAATGGGACCCACATGACTTTTGGTGCTTCATCTCCTAGGGTTAGGTTTTTGGATGTCTAGGGTTTTTGAAATTCCTATTTATTGTAAAAAAGGCCTTCAAAGCCTCATTGTCACCATCTTCTTATGAATGAGCACAATCGTCACATCTCTTCTCAGGGATAAGCTGCCACCATTCTAGCAAGCTTGTTTTCCGTTGCATTTTACAATTTCAGCTTATTTCCTTATTGAATAGAAAACTAGTTTCACTGTATCTTTGTTATCTTTTGTTAAGCACCTGTTAATAAACTGTACTCATTTCGTTCTGTTCATAAAATCTGGATCAATGGTATTAGAGTAGTTTAAACCTTGTCGTCTTAATGCATGTCCCCAACGAGGTTGGAGTACAAATAGTTGGGTCTTGAGCTTGTTTCTCTTGAGGAAAAAAGGTCTCACACGCCCAAGCGACCTCTCATGGAAGGAGAAAAGAAAGATGAAGGGACAGGAGATCCTTTTAAAATGTTTCTTAAGGAAACCCACACGCAATAGAGGAATGAGATGATGGATAATTTCGTGCAAATACTTCGACGACTACCAACAAGAGATGCATCTTCTTCGAGCTGAGGCGACGCCCCCTTAAAGGTACAAATAAACTTCAATATTCCTATATTTGAAGGTCATATAGACACAGATGTTGTAGACAACTGGTTGAATCTACTAGAAGGGTATTTTTTTGTTCGTAACTTTTCAAATAGAGAAAAGATTACTTTTGCACTCCTCAAAGTCGTTCCCCATGTCAAATATTGGTGGGAAACTTTCTGTGAGAAAAAGGAAACAGAGGAACCCTCATTATTTACAGTTATGGCCACCTAGGAATCCTTCAGGGATGTTGTTAAGGAACAATACTACCCTGTCGGAAGTTATGACGACTTGTATACCAAATGGACCACACTGCGGCAAGAAAGATACCAAGCAGTGCCAGATTTGACAAATATCTTCCATACCTTGTGCACCAAGCTAAGTATCAAATATTCAGAGTGACATCTAGTGCTCAAGTATCGTGGTGATCTGCATATATACATCCAGACCAAAATGGAAGTTTTGGACATCTCATCCTTGGGTGTAGCCTACCAATATGTCATCAAAATCGAGAAGAAGCTCAAACAAAATACACGACAATTTGGGCCTGGGAACCCCTCATAAAAAAAGCCAAGAAAGGGTAGCCCTAACCCATAGAACAAAGGACAGATAAAATATGGATAGTATCAAGACAACTGTTCCAAGCCACAAGCAAAGAAGGACACCAAAAAGACAAATAAAGATAACGGGAAGTGGTGCGACTTCCATAAGAGCCCTTGGAATAACACTGCTGACTGCCGCTCAAAGAAGTCATTGGTGGCCGAAGTGAAAGCCTCTGAATCAGATGCGGCTTCTGACTCTGAGTCAGAACTAGAAAGGGGAAGATGGATCATTGACGTGGAACCTAGTGCCACTGTTGCTACCACCAAGCTCCAGCCTGGTGAACCAGATGAGCCAGAAGAAGGAGAGCACATCTTCCATTCATAGATGTGGGTAAAAAGAACCCTGTTGCATTTCATCGTTGATAGTGATAGACAAAAAAACTTCATCTCAGCAGAGGTCATCAAGCAACTGACCCTGTCAACACCGTCACACCCACAACCCTACACCATTGGATGGCTCTGCCAAGGAAGTGATATCCACATGAGCCAATAGTGCTGACTATTGTATTTCATCAATCCCTTCAAAGACGAGGTATTGTGTGATGTTTCTCCTCTCGAAGTTTTTGATGTTCTTTTAGGCCAACCTTATTTATGGAAACGTCATGCTGTATATGAGTCTAGGCCTTGTAGTGTTATTATTATTTTGAATAAGAAATTGTACAGGATACCCGAGGCAGTCCCACCTAGTGTTATTTCCTTGATCTCTGCTGAGCAATGTAGGAAGGTCATCTCTCAGATGGGGAAGTTTGTCTTCTTCATGATTCGCTCTCAGAATGAGCAAAAGATCACATTCACATCTAGGGTCTCTACAGCTGACCTCTCCACACAGTAGAATCAAGTAGATAAGGTCATGGAAGAAGAATCAAATATCTTCTCCTCACCTATCAGGGTACCTCTGCACTGCCAGGTCAAGCACCCCATTGATCTGACCCCTGGTGCACTGTTGCCCAATGGGCCTGTCTATCACCACTCTTTGTTAGAGAATCAGGAGATGAAGCAACAGATCCAAGAACTTCTCCACAAGGGGCACATACATCCCAGTTCATCACCTTGTAGGAGCCCAATCGTACTGGTACAGACGAAATATGGCACTTGGCGACTCTGCATTGATTACCAGGCTCTGAATAAAATCAAAGTCAGAAACCAGTACCCAATTCTCTAAATCAATGACCTCCTTGATCAACTCACGGGGGTCAAATACTTCAGTAAGATTGATCTAAAGTCTGGCTACCACCAGGTCCCGATAGAACATAAACATGTATGGAAGACTGCCTTAAAGTCAAAGGAAGGCCTTTTTGAATGGTTGGTCATGCCCTTTGGTTTGACAAATTCTCCAGTGACTTTCATGAGGATGATGGATGATAGCCTGGGACCATTCACCAATACTTTTGTAGTGGTGTATCTGGCTGAAATTATAATTTACAACAAGACTTGGACCGAACACTTGCAGCATATTCAACAGGTTCTACACATTGTGTGACAACACAAGCTATACGCCAACTTGGAAAAATGATCCTTCGACATAGACAAGGTCCATTACCTAGGCTACATCATTGATCATCATGGATTACATGTGGATCTAGCCAAGATCCAAGTCATCTATGAATGGCTAGCCCCAACCACACTCACTGAGCTTCGAAGCTTCTTGGGCCTTTCCAATTTCTACTGCAGGTTCGTGTTGGAATTCTCCCATATTGCATGGGACCTCAGCCAAATAACCAGGGGTGGTGGGAAGGAGAAATTTGCATGGGGTCAGTTCCAACAACAAGTGTTCGATGATTTGAAGCAACACTTGTTCTCAACCCAAGTAATTTCACTACCAGACCCACAACATCCCTTTGAAAATGAGATAGATTCTTCAGACTATGCTGTGGGCGCCGTTCTCACTCAACACGGCCACCCTGTGGCCTATCATAGTGAGACACTATCAAATGTTGTGTGTAAGTACCCTACTTATGACAAAGAAATGTACTCCATTGTGCAAGCCTACCTCCAGTGGAGACATTATCTTCTTTGGAATGAGACAATCATCCACACTGATCATAAGACACTGTAGTTCATGCAGACACAAGGAAAATTGCAGAATGACCATCATCAAAAGTGGTCCAAATACTTGCAACAATTCCACCTCAACATCAAGTATAAAACAAGAAGCACCAACCACGTCGTTGATTGCCTCAGCAGACCACCAGTCGTGACACTCAAAATGCTGCTAGACTCTTGCGACCATGTGTTATTGGATTAATCTGTAAGTGCGGACACAAACCAATCTCCCTAGATCCACCTGGATCTAGAACAAAGCAAGACAAAATATATCTCTTTCCCTAGATTTTAACTATTGAATTAAATAGGAGGCAAGAACAAAGAACATACCTTATGATCGCTTCCTTTGGTCTTTGTTGCTCCTGCCTCACTCCAGTGCTATCGTACAGTCAAGACCAAAACAATACAAACCAACCAAAGTGAAGAAAGCACAATCTATTCAACAGTCAATCTATGTATATGATCAAGGAGTTATACAATAAAGTGGAATTAGCTTTATGGGAAAGGGACACATTACTGTATCATATTAATGGAAAGTAAATATTACAACCTGAGCCTTGATGTTGAAAACTTCCCTTCAATGGCCTTTGCCTCCAACACACACACTTGCTCACTTGCATGAAGAAGATCAACCACCTTTGATAAACTTGTTGGAGTTTCCTAGCTGTTGTAGCTTCAGTCCTTCACACAATCTTTCACTAATTCTCCAATGTCTTGCTTAACCTTGTTTGATTCTCTTTGCTTAACCTTTTCCATGAGAATTCACTCAATATATAGTAGAGAATGAATTGGTTACTTGGATAAGAATGATCCCAAAATATCAGGGAATCCAGTACTAGGATAACCATTCGAATGCCATCTCATCCTTCTAGAAGATTCCCTTCTAGAAGCATCGAGAATTCATCTTTTTCCTTGCTTAAGAAAGAGTTCTAACCCTAGTAGTTCAACACAGTGTGAACTTCTCGCACTCTGGCTTAAGGCAGCCTGCGAGAATCATGCATTCTCGCAGGCAAATATACTAGCAGCCTGCGAACAGTCCTCAAAAATGTATTTATGGAAAGAGATGAAGATAAATTTTCTCAGGAGAAAGTTCTAATGAAGAGATTGAGTACACCATCATCAATACATCATCATGATGACCAAAATCATGGGTAACAGAATGCCCCCCAAAGTATGAGGTTGGAACCAGTGACAACCGATATACTTTGTAAGCTGCATGTGTGTGTCAAGAACCAGGAGCACATCTAATCGGAAACCTGCGAACAATCAAGCATCTGCAGAATATCATATATATCAATTCTGAGGTAGGCATTCCCATACTCAGATCATAGACTTATGAAATTATAGACATGGGTCATGGCCATCAATCATACACTATGGATCCATGCCATCAAAATATAGCATAGACACCGGAATACACTGTGGATCTATGCGAGAAATTTCAAATCAAGACGACATAGCCATGAAACATACACAGTGGATCTATGTGTCACAAATTATAAATACTCCATCGCAACCTGGATCACAAAGAGGATATCTAGGGTCTTCAATCTCATTGCCTAAAAGTACAAATCTAACCATGTGATTACATGTGTTGAAGTTGAACATGGTAGAAACCACTTAATTACCAGTCATTGATGAAACCGTTAACAAGTGCGAGGGAAAATCACCATTGATGTCAATGACTCCCAAGGTACCATAGTACAATCCATCGAGTGTGAATAAACGAGTTGAAGTCGAACATCCGATGGAATCTTTTGATCAGGGGTCAATAATATAAACCCACTGTCAAAAGCGAGGAAACCTGCCATTGAGGCATGCAAGCTCCAAGGTACCAAATAATTTCTAAGTCTTGATTCCAGATAATGAGCTGAAGTCAATGGAACAAAACTCGTCACAGGAGGGCCTTGATGTATCCCCCATCAATGACACAAAATGAGTAATAGATTTTGAAGGTGAAACATAGTATGACGTGAATTGGACTGGACACAGGGAAGGCCAACACGGAGAGAATGGATAACTGTAGATGGCCGACTCAAAATAGGTTTCAGACTGACTTCTCTTGAACATATGAACGACACGACCAATGATTTGGCATCATTGAATCAAAGATGACACAGGGAATGACCTTGTAGCAAATCGAATGAGAGACAAATGGATTTCCCAAAATTGCTTCAAATGATGAATAAGGGGTGTCATGTTCAAGAGTGACACTTACTGCCAATCAATACGAAGATGAAACATATCCCTTTCCCAAATTCCCCCCCACCATTTCTGGCAAGTACCTCTTTATTTTTACGCAAGCTTGAGGAGGATAACATATGCTTGTTGATGTAAGCTCATCCTTCGGACGAGTCCCTCAGAGTATTTTTAATGAACCCTAAGAATGAGTGGTTCGGTCCCATCACGGGTCTGTCAATGTTTGTTTAACGAGTCCAAAGATAGAAAACTCGAAGGTTTTTCAAGATTATAGAGTTTGGAAAAACACTTAAAAGAGAACTCTCTCAGTTCCTTTTTCGTAAAATAGTCTAGATGAGACCGAAAAAGAGATAAATTATCGCTCACCAGACACGTACTTCAAATAATTTATCGAGCGTGAAAATAGCAAGGTCGCTCGGTGATCTTTTCATGTTTAGAGAGTCTGAAAAGAGCTTAAAGAGGACACCAGGGGGTTCCTTTTTCGTATAACCTTTACGAGTCCGAAAAAGTGATAAAAGTATACTTGGTTACATTCTCATTGATTTATGAGCATGAGAGAGAACAAAGACTAAGCTTGGAAACTTATTCTCATGTATTTACGAGCATGAGAAAGAACAAAGACTAAGCTCAGGATTGTTTTCATTTTTACGCAAGCTTAAAAACAAAACAAAACTATGCTTGGGATAGATTTGAGTTTTTACACAAGCTTAAAAACTAAACAAAACTATGCTTGGACCTGGTTTCATTTTTACGCAAGCTTGAACTAGAGGAAAGCATGCTTGCAACTTCCCAATGCATGGTTGGTACTTAGCCCCCGGCTTAAGAAACTAGCGACTCTACTTCAGCATTAAGTCCAGAGGCTAAGGCAAATGCCCCCCAAGCCTCATTTCATCCAACTACAAAGGAGAATGAAATGAAGCTTCAAATACTAGACAAAGGACTTGACTCAAATAGAGAGAGGGAACACTATTTCATTTTTTAACGAGCTTGACATAGAAACAAGAACTATGCTCATAACCTCTGTTTCATTTTTTAATGAGGTTGCCACAGAGATGAAAAACTATCCTCAAAAGTGGTTTCATTTTTTAACGAGATTGAAATAAAAAAACCATGCTCAAAGACCTTTGTTTTATTTTTTAACAAGGTTGCCTCAGAGATGCAAAAAAAACCATCCTCGGAACCTCTCTCCTTGACCATGGATTCCAAGAGGACAATGCTCTGGAATGACACCATGTCAAGGGACAAAAATCGGTCATGTATTCCAAGAGGTCTTCATTGGAAGGAAGAAACACACTCTAGAAGGACACCATGTCGAGGGTCGCGACAGGAGTTAAGAGATCAGGCTCTAACAACCCTATCGAAGAGATCACCATGTCAACTACTAGATCTAAGTCATCAGAAGTTGAATCTATGGGAAACAACGCCACATAATTGACCTGTGATAGGGGTGATATTGTCTGCATACAAGAACCATTTAGGGAGGCAATCCAGGCGGGGTCAATGAATGAAAGTTGATCAACAGTCATAACCCGTCCATCGTGAGGGAAAGATATCACACGAAAAAGAGTAGACAGAATAGCTTTCATGACATAGACATAATCTCGCCTAAGGAGTAAAGAGAAATCCAAGGGGTCTTGGACTACCATGACATCAATAAAGACAATTTTCCCTTCCAAAGTTACAGGAAACTGAGGAAGGGTCCCTAAAGGTTGACTGGTTCTTCTATTAAAAGCTAATAGATTTTGTGTAACTGGCACAAGCGGAGGATAAACCAAGGCTTGCCAAGTAATAGAGGACAAAATACTAACAGATGAACCTTCATCTATCAGTGTCTGAGGAACGCCCCGTCTACAAACCTTCACTGTAATCTGGAAAGGAATGTGAGAGGGAAGACGAGGTCCAGTTAGCACACCTCAATCGAAATGGATGGCCTCATTACTTGGAGGGGGTTCCACGGGAGAAGGAGGAATACCCCCTAACACGGCAGAGTCTGTATCAACGAGAAAAACATGGGAAATATCAGGTTTACTCTATAGCAGGAGAGTAGGATCGACCAATGAAGAGATCAGATCGACCACTTGGGGTTCATTCTCCAAGGGGAGAATGGGATTGACCAAGGATGGGATCAGATCAATCACTTGGTCTATTGGTACATCCAAAGATGTGACCAGATTGACCACTTGATCAATCGGACTGACTGACAAGGGAACCAGATTGATCATTCCATCAACTATAGGTGGGTTGAGAGAAAGCTTGCGATAAGCAGCTGGAAGTTGAGGCTATGAAACAGTCATGTCTTCTAGGAATTTCGAGGCTTCTTCCATACGAGGACAAAGATGAGTTAGATGACTCCCTTTGCATAACATACACGGAAACTTGGCTCTACTTTTCTTCTTCCCAACTATATCATGACTGGTTGACGGGGGGTTGTCAGCATGTTTTTTAGAGGCTAACGACGTGGGTTGGCGAGGATGTGTAGACCATGCTTCTATAACCTTGGGTAGACCAGGGAAATCCTTAAGAAGATGGCTACCCTTACAAAGCCTTCAAGGGTACTTGGGCTTATGGGTTGTTTGGGTGATCTTGACATCATCAACACTCCCAACATGACTAACAGTAACTGGTTTTTTTCCAACATGTTTGACAATGGTTGTAGGTGTGGATCCTTGCTTAATTTTCTTCTTATTATTCTTCCTTTTCTTCTTCTTCTTATTCACTGAGTTACTAGCTTCAGAACTTTCACTCAACGAAGAAGATGAAATGGAAGGCGACCTTGCAAGAGAAGAAGGCGAAGAAGACCTTACTGGTGAAGATGGTGAAGGATCAACATGAGGTTAATGTTCTTGGGGGGAAGTGCTTACGACTGAAACACTTACTGCATTTGTGATTACCTTAGTGGAAAACAACCACACCGACAATCCAATTGTGAGACCTGGAAGGCTCAAAGTAATGATGTGAGGAGGACCAATGTTTCCATAAGAAGGAAAAACAAAAGGTTCCCCTGGAGTAGAGGTTCCTTCATTGGTCATTTTGGGAACTGATGCCATTAAATAAATATTCAATCTAGAGTCCTCTAGGGAATACAAACAGCACATGCTAAAAATCTAGTAAGCAAGCAAGCAAACAAAACCTTCTCACAATGAACGCACTAGTTGGTGATGAAATCCAACGTCGCGGGAACAAAGTAAGAAGGGTATGAGATAGAGCAGGTGGAAAAGTTACGTTGACGACCTTCTTAATGGACTTACACCCTGGTGCAAGCTCCCACACATAATCGTGGGTATACCCTCTAAGGAGCCTGAGTGAGTTTGGTCAACGTCAATTCCAGGTACCGTGAAGACATTCCTCGCCAATTTTTTTATTGGATAAATCCGTAAGTGTAGACACAAACCGATCTCCCTAGATCCACTTGGATCTAGAACAAAGCAAGACAGAATATGACTCTTTCCTTAGATTTTAACTATTGAATTAAATAGGAGGCAAGAAAAAAGAACATACCTTATGATCACTTCCTTTGGTATTTGTTTCTCTTGCTTCACTCCAGTGCTCTCGTACAGTCAAGACCAAAACAATACAAACCAACCAAAGTGAAGAAAGCACAATCTACTCAACAGTCAATCTATGTATATGATCAAGGAGTTATACAATAAAGTGGAATTAGCTTTATGGGAAAGGGACATATTACTGTATCATATTAATGGAAAGTAAAGATTACAACCTGAGCCTTGATGTTGCAAACTTCCTTTCAATGGCCCTTGGCTCCAACACACACACTTGCTCACTTTCATGAAGAAGATCAACCACCTTTGATAAAATTGCTGGAGTTTCCTAGTTGTTGTAACTTCAATCCTTCACACAATCTTTCACCAATTCTCCAATGTCTTGCTTAACCTTTTCCATGAGAATTCACTCAATATATAGGAGAGAATGAATTAGTTACTTGGATAGGAATGATCCCAAAATATCAGGGAATCCAGTACTAGGATAACCATTTGAATGCCATCTCATCCTTCTAGAAGATTCCCTTCTAGAAGCTTCCCTTCTAGAAGCTTCGAGAATTCATCCTTTTCCCTTCTTTAGAAAGACTTTGCACCCTAGAAGTTCAACACAATGTGAATTTTTCGCACCCTGGCTTAAGGCAGCCTGCGAGAATCATTCATTCTCGTAGGCAAATATACTAGCAGCCTATGAACAGTCCTCAAAAATGCGATTTCTGGAAAGAGATGAAGGTAACTTTTCTCAGGAGAAAGTTCTAATGAAGAGCTTGAATACACCTTCATCAATACATCATCATGATGACCAAAATCATGGGTAACAAAATTCCCCCCAAAGTATAAGGTTGGAACCAGTGACAACCAATATACTTTGTAAGCTGCATGTGTGTGTCGGGAACCAGGAGTACATCTAATCGAAAACCTACGAACAACCAAACATCTGCAGAATATCATATTTACCAATTCTGAGGTAGGCATTCCCATACTAAGATCATAGATTGATGGCATTATAGACATGGGTCATGGACACCAATCATACACTGTGGATCCATGCCGTCAAAATATAGCATAGCCACTGGAATACACTGTGGATCTATGTGAGAAATTTTAAATCAAGACGACATAGCCACGAGACATACACAGTGGATCTATGTGTCACAAATTATACATACTCCATCGCAACCTGGATCACAAAAGATGATATCCAGGGTCTTCAATCTCTATTCCCAAAGTACAAATCTAACCATGTGATTACAAGTGTTGAAGTCGAACATGGTAGAAACCACTTGATTACCGGTCATTGATGAAACCATTAACAAGTGTGAGGGAAATAACCATTCATGTCAATGACTCCCAAGGTACTATAGTACAATCCATCGAGTGTGAATAAATGAGTTGAAGTCAAACATCCGATAGAATCTTTCAATCAGGGGTCAATGATGTAAACCGACTGTCGAAAGCGAGGAAACCTGCCATTGAGGCATGCAAGCTCCAAGGTACTAGATGATTTCTACGTCTTGTTTCCAGATAATGAGATGAAGTCGACGAAACAAAACTCATCACAGGAGGGCCTTGATGAATCCCCCATCAATGACATGAAATGAGTAATAGATTTTGAAGATGAAACAGAGTATGACGTGAATTGGATTGGACATAGGGAAGGCCGACACAGAGATAATGGATAACTACAGATGGCCGACTGAATATAGGTTTCATATGGACTTCTCTTGAACATATGAACGACACGACCAATAATTTGGCAACATTGACTCAAAGATGACCCAGGGAATGACCTTGTAGCAAATCGAATGAGAGACAAATGGATTTCCCAAACCGGCTTCAAATGATGAATAGAAGGTGTCATGTTCAAGAGTGACACTTATTGCCAAACAATATGAAGATGAAACATATCCCTTTCCCAAATTCTCCCCCACCATTTCTGGCGAGTACCTCTTTATTTTTACGCAAGCTTGAGGAGGATAACATATGCTTGTTGATGTAAGCTCATCCTTCAGACGAGTCTCTCGGAGTATGTTTAACGAACCCTAAGAAGGAGTGGTTCGGTCCCATCACGAGTCTGTCAATGTTTGTTTAATGAGTCCAGAGATAGACAACTCGAAGGTTTTTCAAGATTATAGAGTTTAGATAAACACTTAAAAGACAACTCTCTCAGTTCCTTTTTCGTAAAATAGTTTGGACGAGACCGAAAAAGAGATAAATTATCGCCAACCAGATGCTTATTTCAAATACTTTATCGAGCGTGAAAATAGCAAGGTCACTCGACGATCTTTTCATGTTTAGAGAGTTTGAAAAGAGCTTAAAGAGGACTCCAGGGGGGTTCCTTTTTCGTATAACCTTGTCGAGCCCAAAAAAGTGATAAAAATATGCTCGATCGTGTTCTCATGTATTTAAGAGCGCAAGAACAGACAAAAACGACGCTCGAGGTTTTATGGAAAAAACCATAAAAAACAATAAAAAACACGCGATAACAAAGAAAAATATGTTCATATCCTGATATTTGATTATCAAAGTCATCATGCCTGCAAGAATTACACTCAAAATGACATTAGGGATTAGGGTTTAATCAATAAATAATCATAAAAACCCAAAATGATATAGTAAAAGTAAATAAAATGAGTAAATACTCTTTTTTACCACACCATTTTACATTTCCACTATTGAGCTCAAAAAACCCCTCTTTTACCCTCCAAGTTTGGCGTTAATTTGCAGGAGCTACGAGAGACCATTCAACGAGCCATCTATGAAATTAAGGTAAGCTCTTCGTCCTTGACATTTTCGTGGTTTAAATTTGTGATTTTATTGGTTAAATATTTAGTTTTGAATTGAGTTTTCAAGCCCTACAAGCGCGCTGCAATTCTCGCAGGCGGGCCATATGGGGCCTGCGAGAATGAGGTGTTCTCGCAGGTGAGCCTTAAGCCACCTGCGAGGTTCTCGCACTGTGCCCATGGGGCACCTGTGAGAACCATAAAGCCCAATTTTTTTTTTAAATTTTTAGCCAATGAAAAATATTCAAAACATGAAAAAAGTTATTAATCCTCTTATTGTCTTCCTTGTGTAGATAATTGGCCATCACCATGGTACTTGAGTGGCATGAAAGGGAACATGAAGAGGATAATGCAATGGCCGAAAATCATCCACCTACCATAGCTTCTTTGAGAGATTGTGGGCTCTTAAAGTACTTTCGTATCCCGGGCATGAGGGCCCAAGTCAGACTATTAGAGTATTTGGTGCGTATGAGGGACCCAGATCAGTAGGTTTTTCATGTGGGAGCTCACACACTGTCCATAGACATTGAGGACATTTACTTTTTGACTAGATTGTCCCGACGCGGATACTATGTCATCCTGACCGGTAGTAGAGGTGGTGGGATAAAGATGAGTGAGTACTATAATCAATACCGCGTACCCGAGGCTGAAAGGAAAAAATGAAAAGTGGCTATCTGGGGGGTACAAGAATTGACCCTTCATACTATCCTTTTCACTATATCTCAGATGTTTGGTAGTTCTGCTCCTCATATGGCATTACAGAGCTACTTCCAGTACGCCATCGAGTGTACTGAGCCTCGAGTATTCAACTGGGCAGATGCTGTGTTTTGCAGTATCAAAAAGCAATTGACCAAATGTAGGTGAGGTGACCTGAAGCAATTTGGGTATGGATCTTTATTGGTGTCCTTCTTCCTTGAGAGGGTCCCCGTATTTAGACTACAGGTTGAGTGGAACATACTAGGTCCTAGGGATCCAAGGATGTTGAGATGGTGTTGGTGCATGGCCTGACACGTAGCAGGATCGATCGTCAAGTACGATGATATTTTCTTTGACTGGCTTCAAACCCAGATGTTGATGGTTGATGACTACGCTTATGCCGGGTTGGATTTCTGAGGAGATCTAGATTTAGCACTGCCAGAGGATACTTAGTGGGGTGACCTTGGTAAGAAGTACATGCATTTTTTTTTCCAAATGTTTTTGTAGATTTTTATCATATTCAAATGTTTTTGTTTTATATATTCATCCAAAGACTAATACAAAATCTATTGTTGATAACACAGATGTTGGACCGTACAGACCTCCCGACACTTCTCCCATCTAGCGGCGAGGAGAGGTAGCGGCATCACCACAGTATGATGAGGATTATCAAGTAGTGGAACAGAATCTATAGGGCCTTACTGCAGACATTCTAGACATGACTCTGGAAGAGGTTCCACGGCGCGATCAGCGTCATACTGTAGGGGTATCAACAACTATGAGTCGACTGCTCCATAGGGTTGCTAGGGCAGTCATGTGTTACCGTGAAAGTCATCCATGACATCACTTTGTAGAAGCTATAAGCTTCAATTTTTGATATTTTGGTCTTCGGACAAACTTTTTGTAAAAAACTCTTTTGATCGTTATATATACAGATGGCTTCTACCGGATTACTTTATATTGTGTAAATTTTGATGTGTTTAATTTATAAATGGTTCAAATGTCTGTCCAATACATAATTAGCCAATGCATCTGTTAATGTATTAAGACATCTAGGAATATGCTGATATTCAATGTGATCAAAATAACGTTCCAAGAGGCGAATTCACAAATACACCCGTAACAAAGTAGCACTTCGAATAGAGGAGATATTACTTAGCTGTAGTACTACAAGCTGCGAGTCAAGTTGCACAACCAAATGACGAATTCCAAGAGAGATAACATCAACCAGTAATTCAATAACGACGCTATACTCTACAATGTTGTTGGTCGCACGACCGAGGCACACACCTCATAAAGATACAAGTTCGTTTGTTGGGGCATAGATTGCCCATGTAGTGGAAGCAAGGTTCAGAGTACTACGGCTAGCGCCATCAGTGAAGCCAATATAGGGTAGCCAAGACTCCGACATCTGGAAATCAAACACAACATCACATAAGGGCAGAGACCAGATAATGACAAAAGAAAACTATAGTAACACACACAAAGTATGATACATTAAAATACAAGTACTTGTGCACAGATGATTTATGCATAGTACTTTTTCAAGTACAACCCATTCCTAGGTTCACTCAAAGGGATACCTTCGTAATCTACCAGCTCATATGCTCCTTTTTCCAAAACTCGGCGAACAATATAAGGACCTCGCCACATGGTTTCAAGTTTCCTAGCTCCTAACACATCTCGATCATGTTCATAGAGAAGAACAAGATCACCTTTGGAGAAAACGTGAGGCTTGACATGCTTGTCATATTGTGCCTTGACACATTTTTTCTGGGCTTCTATTACTAGCGTGGCGTCACGTCGAGTTTTGTCGAATCACATTAGATACAATAGACGTTCTTGTTCAGCAGAAGTGTTGGGTAAAAGTTCAACAACTAGCTTCAGAGAGGGTATCTCGCATTCTATAGGAAGAATGGATTCCACACCATAGACTAATTGAAAAGGCATAAACCCAGTAGCGGATTTGACATATGTCCAGTATGCCCACAATGCCGAAAACAACATTGTGTGCCAACTTGTTTTATGAATTCCTATCATCCGTCGAAGCATAGTTATAAGAAATTTGTTGATTGCTTCGACCTGGCCATTAGCTTGCAGATAATAGGGTGTTGAGTTATCATGGCGAAGACCCAACTTTTCCGTAAGTTCAGACATCATAAAATTCCTAAAGTGACTACCATGATCAGTGACGATAGCCCGGGGAACACCAAAATGAGCTATGATGTGATTAAAAAGAAACAACGCTGTGGTCTTTCCAGTATTATCGAATGTCAGCATCACCTCGGCCCATTTTGTAAAGTAATCAACAACTACAATGATGTAACCATGCCCCCCAGCCGAGTGAGGGTGACATGTCATGAAATCAATGCCCCATTTCGCAAAAAGGACCAACTGAGACCACAGGGTGAAGAGGAGCAGGATGTGACCAAATTTTCTGATTGTAGGTCTGGCAGGCATGGCATTTTTGAATGGCAGTAATGCAGTCATTAAACAAAGAAGGCCAAAAATACCCTGCGTGTAAGATCTTCTGGGCAGTAACATACCCAGACATATGACCACCACATGCTTCGGAATGGTAGTCATTCAGAGCTTTCTCAACTTTGTCAAAGGTGAGACAACGTCGAAAAACAGAGTCAATTCCTCGACGATAAAGAGTATCCCTGAGTATAATGTATTGACGAGCTTGATAGCGTATGCGATGTCATTCAGTACTAGACAAAGTAAACCGGAAAGTATGGGTTTGGAGATAGATAATGATATCCCCATACCAAAGATCGTTAGTGCTAATAAGGAAAATAGATTCATCGGGTAATGAATCTACTACTACATTTTCCGTTGCAGAATGAGGAAAATCACATATCAACTCAGCAAAAACTAATGACATCTTGGACTTGGCGTGGTCGAATTCCAAGTCAATCTCCTGGAGTATGACAATCCATTTGGAGTACTTACCTCCAAGCAATTGACATGTCAAAATATGCTGCATAGGGTTGCAATGAGAAATCACTGTAGTCTTACATGAGAGGATATAATGCCGGATGCGTTGGACGGATTGAACGATAGACAAGGCCAGTTTTTCAACATGTTGATGCTTGATTTCAGTTGGTGTGAGACTTCGACTCAAGTAGTAAACAACATGTTCGTCGTGCGCATCATCCTCTTGGACGAGAACCATGCCAATAGTGTACTCCGAGGCAGCAAGATAAAGGAAATAATCGCGACTGTAATCGGGAGGAAAGAGAAGCGGAGCTCGCGTTAGGGACAACTTTAAAGCTTCAAAAGCATT
>ML837758.1:25209-36289 GCA_009831015.1 Picea engelmannii | reverse complement strand
CAATTACTTGGCATCAACCAATGACATCAATCAAACCAAACCATTTACATCAATGACATATGATCCAACAATCTCCCAAGTAATCAAACCATTGGCATCAATGACAAACCATTGGCATCAATGACAACATGATCCAACAATTGGGGCATATTAGATTAGTAATGCTATTTTATTTATGTCGGCTTTAGGCCATTAGTTGTAATTTAGATTAGTAATGCTATTTTAATTATGTCGGCTTTAGGCCATTATTTGTAATTATACCTCCTAGTCTCCTATATATACCAAGGAGACATTTTCATTTTGAATCATCTTGTACTTGAACATTTAAGTGGGGTAAAAGGAGGTTGCCCCCTCGAAGAGGCTTGTTATCTGAAATTATCTCTATTTCAAGGCGTTGAGTACTTTTCCTGAGGTTTTTCCATGCTATATTGATGTTTGGTTCTTAACAATAGCCGCGTAAAACCACGAGTTATCTCGGCGTAATTAGGAATAAAATGATGAAGAAAGTTTGCTTTCCCTTGCAAACTTTGCAACTGGCGTAGTGTAGAAGGAGGAGGGAGATTAAGAATCGTCTCAACCTTAATAGGATCCACCTTAATCCCTTGATGCGAAACAATAAAACCTAGAAGACGGACGGATTCTATGCAAAAAATGCATTTATGAGGATTTAAACATATACAATAGAACCGACACAAAACAAAAATGGCTTGGAGGTGGGTAGGGTGATCGACTCTGGGCATAGAATGAGCTGGTAAACCGTCCAAGTAGGGTTGAACGATATGCTTGATGTCATGAAAATCATAAGACATAGCGTGTTGAAAAGTTGCGCCTGCATTCTTAAGACCAAAAGGGAGTTTCCTATAGGCAAAAGTACCCCAAGGACAAATAAAAGTAGTTTTATGTTGGTCCTCGGGAGCAATGTTAATTTGATTATAGCCGGAGAAACCATCCATGAGGGAGAAGATTTCACTGTCGGCGCAATCATCGACAATCTGATTGACGAAGGAGGTAGGAAAGTTGTCTTTGAGACAAGCTTTGTTAATATCCCTATAATCAACACATACACGAATATTTCCGCCTTTTTTGTCAATCGGGACAGGATTGGAAACCCATTCTGTAAGAGCCACTAGATAAATAAAGCCGGCTTTTAGAAGTTTTTCAACTTCGAGCTTGATATCCGCCACTTTATGGGGGTGGACTGGACGAAGGCGTTGCCAGACAGGTTTAGCTCTGGGGTATGTCTTTATCTCATGTACAACAATTGCAGGGTCGATACCTGACATCTCTTCGTATCTCCAAGCGAAGATGTCACGGAATTCTTTGAACAGAGATGTATAGGTGACGATTTCGTCGGGAGAACATGAAGCTCTAATATGAACATTTTCAACTATCCTAGGTTTAATGGATATGTCAATGGGAATCATGGGTGAGAGATTACTTAAGTTCCCTTCAGCAAACACATCATGTGAAGATGTGGGAACCGTCGAGATGACAACAACGGTGGACGGAGTTGAAATCTGTTGGTAGTTCTCAAGAGTGGGTTGTTCCAGAAAGAGTATGGAACGATGATGTCCATCGTCCCAAGGGGTTTCTTCCATGATGGAAATGATCATCTTGTCAGTGGGAAAAATAACATGAGAAGGATCGGGAGACAACTCATCAAGAGAAGAGATAGAAGGTGTTGCCGATTGAATGGCTTGATAAGCAGACTCAACCGGACTTAACGTCATGACATCGCCGAAAAAAAAATGATCTCCAGGGTTAGGGACAATTCAAGGGTCATGTGACGCAGGAAGTTCGTGAGGCACGGTGGATATCATGTTGATAGAAGCCACAGACGGACATGGAACATCAGGCAGTGGAATGAGAAAAGTACCCATTAACGAGGAGTCCTTTAACAGGCCTACACTGACGTTCTCATAACCCGGTGGGGTTTTAGAAATATACGGCACGTTGCCAGTATGGATATCAGAATTGAAGAAAGCAAGTTGGTCAATGGTAACAACCTTTCCTTGATGAGGGAAACGTACTACATGGAAAAGGGTTGACACAACGACGCGCATGGAATCGATCCAGCTACAACCAAGTAAAAGATTATAATCAAGGGGAACGTCAAAGACTTCCACTTTAACTTGGACCGTCTTACCTTCTAGTGTGATAGGAAATGAAGGAAGAACACCATAAGGCTTAAAACCAGAGCCATTGAAGGCTTTAAGAGTGTTTTGTGATTCATTCAAGGGAGGAGAGCCAATGACTTTCCAACAAGCAAAAGACATTACACACGTTGAGGCACCCTCGTCGATAACAGTTCAGAAAATGTTCTTGTCAGAGACAACAACTTGTATCTAGAACGTGAGTTGCGGGGGTAACCGTGGAATGTGATCATCCAAGTCAAATACTATTAAATTCATATCGGTCGGGTCAATTCCACCTATAGCTTTCAACAGTGCCTTCCGTTGTGCAGGACAAGATTGAAGGACTTCAAGGGATGACATCACTAAAGGTGCCTAGGCCAGATCTTCAACAATGCTGTAGTTCTGGGCCACACGAGCATGAGGATTGAAAGTCGATTTCCTAACGACACATTTTGGGGGTTGTCGCAGAACTGTATCAAGGCTCGGTCGTTCGATATGAAGAGGACCGTTAGTAGGTGGAGTCGCGGGAGATGGTTGTACCAAAGCAGGAGGTAAATCATCAACCTTCTCCTTAGATGGAGTATAATCTTTGGCTCTAGTCGTGAGTGCAACGTTGTTTTTCTTAGAATCACCAATACACATCAAAACATATGATTTCGTAGAAGAGGAGGGTTGGTCTTGAATGACCAACTGAGCCTGTTGCTAAGACAGGAAGGGTTGGGACAAAACAACCAGTGTAGATGGTTTTGGGGTTCCTTGAAGGAACTTAGTGACCTCGGCACGTCGTGGACAATCCTTCATGTAGTGATCGTCACCACAGATAAGGAAATGGTATAGTGGTTTGCGCTTATCCCGATCTTCAACAGGAGTGGTTTTAGTTTGCTCTGCTTGATTATTATTTTTGCCCTCCTTATTCTTGCCTCCCCTTTTTAGATTTTTTTTTACCGGCTGGGGTAGATTGGACAACATTGACCTTAGAAGTTTTTCCGGTGGGAGCGACAGGAGACAGAGCATTTTTAACATTAGAAGAAGAAGATTTAGGGGTTGTACTTGAAAGAGAATGTGAGTGGTCTTGGGCAGTACCAATCACACTGTCAGCTGCATGCGAGGCAGCTGGAGTAGTTGAAGTGCTGGAAGTACCAGGACAAGGTAATTCAGGTAGCAAATCATAAAGTGTTCCCGTTGAGCACGACTTATAGCCTGCTCCTCTGTGACAACACCACCCATGGCAATGTCTTGACCAATTTCGTTCACAAAGGATTTCGTAAACCATTCAGTCAGTAATTGATCAGGGAGTTCAAGTTTAATGAGACGTCGACGTCTTCACCACTCATGGATATGATCAGATATATGAGTGCCTTTATTCTGTTTGAAGGAAGTCAAAATCTCAGTCCCAGTATCATAATGGATCGGTAACTGGTAATGTGTAAGGAAAGCCATAGCTAGGGTGTTGAAATCAGAGAAGAAACCTCATGGCAATTCAACATACCACTTCACAGCAGAACCGGTAAGGGTTCGTTGAAAAAGACGTAAACGAATAGAGTCATCCATCAATGAGTTGGATGAACACCATAGGTGAAAAGTCATAACATGATTGTTTGGGTCCTCTCCCACTTTTCCGTTGAATTTAGGAATGTCCGATGGAAGCTTGGCTGGAATAACAGGCCATTGGGGAGAGTGATGAATAAGATCATTTAAAATACTAGACAAATCTGGAAAATCCAAAGTAGCAAGAAAAGGTAACTGTCGATTCACCTGTGAGTACTAATGGCTTTGGGGTGGAAGCTCTGTCGGCAAACCGGTAGGACCATAAGCAGTCTGCCCATAATGGGAAAACCCATACAGATTCAGTGGTGGTTGGAGAGGATAGTAGTTCCAAGGATTGTAACCTTAAGTTTGATTAGGGACTTGAGTTTGAGCATTGTGACCCTGACCCCAAATAGGATTGGGTATACCTAGATATGGTTGGCCTATAATAGGGATAGGATGATGCCCCCCAATCATTTGAGGAAGATTTTGTATCATCTAATTCCAATACTGGGCCAAAGAGGGAGGTATATTTTGTCCAAAAGGTGGGGCTGGTCCCCCTATCGTAGGTGGTGTTCCAACCGGAAGTTGTGTTCCAATCAAAGGTTGTGTAGTAATTGGAATATGCCTGGTAAGAGGAAGTTGAGTTGTACCACCTTGTCCACCAATGGGAGCCTGTAAGTTTGGTGTAATGGACGGGATAGTGCCACTAGGATTAGGATTTCCAGAAGGAAATTGAGGGAGTGTCGGAATAAAACCGGGAATAGGGTGCCCAGGAAAAGAAGGACCACCTGGAGAACCGACTGGGGTTTGCGGAGGTGTTGGAACAGAAGCATTCAACAAAGAATTCAACACATGGTATCCAGGTGGTAGTGTGACATTGAGCATTCGCTATGTGTTGATAGGAGAAAGACCAACCACAGTTAACCCAGTTAGGACACTCGTAGTATTCATGAGATGGGCCATCTCGGTAGGGACAGTAAAGGGATAAGTGGTATTCAACGGTACAGTCTTTATCTCAGAAAACACAGGAGGATTGATTTCGTAGACCACAGGCGAACCAGGACCAAAAAGGGTCCTTCAGAAATCACCTGACCAAAAAAGATCTTGGCCTTCTACACTGGGAAAAGGCCCAACTGGTGATCCAGAAGTTGTAACAACTAGTTCTCTGGAAGAATTCAATCGCATAAAGGGTCGTTTAGAACCACGACGAATTTGAAAATCCTCTCTAGTATTGGTAATTCGAAAAGGTTCTAGAGAGTCAGTTGATTCTTCTTGTGGTGTGGTGACAACTGCGGCTTCACTCTGCCGAGGAGAGCCCTTAGGTGTACTGGTAGGCAAGGGTTGAGAACCGTCCAGATGCTCTGGAGATAAACCTTGCATTCTATGTGAACGACGTGGGGGAGTTATTATAAATAAGTGACAAACTTCGTGAAGAAAATCCTATGGTCAACTTCGAGAAACAAACAACACGCGCTAGTAAACAAAATCTAAGAAGAAATCACCAGGCAAACAAGACCTTCTAATTTTGAAGCCACTAGTTGGTGATGAAATCCAATGTCACAACAACGAGACGAGAATGGGCGGGGCTAGGGTGGAAAAGTTATGCCGACGACCTGCTTAACGGACTTACACCCTAGTGAAAACTCCCACACATAATCGTTACTATTTGTTACCCATGATTTTGGTCATCATGATGATGTATTGATGAAGGTGTATTTAGGCTCTTCATTAGAACTTTCTCCTGAGAAAAGTTACCTTTATCTCTTTCCAGAAATCACATTTTTTAGGACTGTTTGCAGGTTGCTAGTATATTTGCCTGCGAGAATGAATGATTCTTGCAGGCTGCCTTAAGCCAGGGTGCGAGAAGTTCGCACTGTGTTGAACTGCTAGGGTGTGAACTCTTTCTAAAGAAGGGAAAAAGATGAATTCTCGAAGCTTCTAGAAGGGAATCTTCTAGAAGGATGAGATGGCATTCAAATGGTTATCCTAGTACTAGATTCCCTAATATTTTGGGATCATTCCTATCCAATTAACTAATTCATTCTTTCCTATATATTTAGTGAATTCTCATGGAAAAGGTTAAGAAAGACATTGGAGAATTGGTGAAAGATGGTGTGAAGGACTGAAGCTACAACAACTAAGAACTCCAACAAGTTTATCAAAGGTGGTTGATCTTCTTCATGCAAGTGAGAAAGTGTGTGTGTCGGAGCCAAGGGCCATCGAAAGGAAGTTTGCAACATCAAGGCTCAGGTTGTAATCTTTACTTTCCATCAATATGATACAGTAATATGTCCCTTTCCCTTAAAGCTAATTTCACTTTATTGTATAACTCCTTGATCATATACATAGATTGACTGTTGAATAGATTGACTTATGGATTTATCCAATAACGAAATTGGCGACTCTACTAGGGATCATCCCATTTTTTTTGTGGCTTTTGATATTTTTCTGTGGCCATTTGCTTTGGTTTCACTTTTCTCCTGTTCTATCAGTCTCTGAGTCTTCAGGATATCCTGATAGACCTTCTGGGTCCAGAATCCTTTTTGAATTTTGATTCATTTTTCAATTTTTTTGATTATGTTCATTCTTGCATTGCACTTCATTGCAGCCTGTGAGAATAGGTAGAGTTCACACTCCGCCCATAGGTTTCAGTGCGAGGTTCTCGCACCCTGCTAAAGGGTCATCTGCGAGAATCAGTGATTCTCGCACTGTGTTATATTGCCTGCCTGCGAACACTATTTTTCAAAAAATTGGTTTGAATTTTTGGCATTTTTAACTGCCCAGATCAGTTTGATTGCTTCTTATGAGTTTATTGGACCTTTGATTGGTATCTTTCTTGTTTTTTCTTGTGTGTATGAACAGTCTTAGGGCTTCAGGGCTTTTCTTGTCATTTTTGGACTTGACTTTCGTTTCTTGGCTTTTCTTGGAAAAACCATTCTCTCTAACTTCAGAATCTGAGTGTGTTTGATTAGTTAAGATCCAATGATTGGTTGAAAGTTAAGTTTGCTTGGTTTTCTCATTTTCTTATGGTTTGAAAGATCATTTTCTTTTGCATTTGAAAAAAACTAAATTGGTTTGCTCTTTATTTTTGCTTTCATTGAAAGAGTGGATTGGGTTATTTTCTTGTTCATTGATTTGATTTTCTGTACTCTCATAGGCATAGTGAAGGTCCTTTTTGGAAAGTGAACAAAGGTTTTTTCTTTCAAAAACTTGTTTTTGTTTTTAGAAAACATTGAAAAATCAAATTATTGAGATTGTTGAAGTATTTGAAAAAGACACAATAGAGTATTTTCATTTGATAAATGATTTTTTGTATTGGCATTTGAAAGGAAATTTTGCATTGTAGTTCAAGGTTGATCTGGAAAACTTTCTCTCTCTCCCATACATAGGATTCATTGAACGAAAAGTGATATATTTCATTCTCATCCTTGCATTGTTGGGTCAGAGTCATACACCATAAGTTTCATTTCCGTTACCTTTGAGTAAACAATAGCCTTTAATAACACTGCGTAATCATAAAATTTATCTAGTAACTCTTTTCTAGGGCTCTTTTACACCAACATTTCGCTAGGCTAGCGCTTTGGAGTAGGAAGAGAGATACACTCTCCAAAAGCACAAAACACACAATAACATCTTGTGTTAGGGAGTGTTAAATTCCATTTGCAACATCTTGTACTAGGAAGCCCTTCTCACACAAGGTTCAAGCACGCGGTCGCATTGGTATTGACAGAGTTACTCACCCTGCTTTGCTGGTATCAGTGTGGAGATTGCACGTATTACAGGGATCACTCGGAGGTATACCAACAATGATGAGCGGAAGCCTTTTGAGTTTATTTCGGGCTAGATACCCTGCCCTTGCATATGGATCGGGCTGTCAACTGTCCCCCCAGGCTTTATTGTTGTTGGTGGTGACTTTAGTGGCCTATCTCTCTAGATTCTTACCCGAGGTGACTGTGGAGGGGAAAGTATTCACGGTACCTGGAATTGACATTGACCAAACTCACTCGGTCTCTTTGGAGGGTATACCCACGTTTATGTGTGGGAGCTTGCACCAGGGTGTAAGTCCATTAAGCAGGTCGTCAACGTAAATTTTCCACCCTAGCCCCGCCCCTTCTCGTCTCATTGTTGCGACGTTGGATTTCATCACCAACTAGTGGCTTCGAAATTAGAAGGTCTTGTTTGCCTGGTGATTGCTTCCTAGATTTTGTTTACTAGCGCGTGTTTTTTGTTTCTCGAAGTTGACCATAGGATTTTCTTCGCGAATTTTTTCACTCTCTAGAAACTTTTCGAATTAACAATACTAGAGAGGATTTTCGAATTCGCAGTTGTTCTGAACAATCCTTTATGCGATTGAATTCTTCCGGAGAACTAGTTGTTACAACTTCTGGATCACCCGTTGGGCCTTTTCCCGGTGTAGAAGGCCAAGATCCTTTTTTGTCAGGTGATTTCCAAAGGACCCTTTTTGGTCCTGGTTTGCCTGTGGTCTACGAAATCAATCCTCCGATGTTTTCTGAGACAGAGACTATATCGTTGAATACCACTTATCCCTTTACTGTCCCTGCTGAGATGGCCCATCTCACGAATACTACGAGTGTCCCAACCGGGTTAACTGTAGTTGGTCTTGCTCCTATCAACACACAGCGAATGCCCAATGTCACACTACCACCTGGATACCATGCATTGAATGCTTTGTTGAATGCTTCTGTTCCAACACCTCTGCAAACCCCAACCGGTTCTCCAGGTGGTCCTTCTTTTCCTGCGCACCCTATTCCTGGTTTTATTCCGACACTCCCTCAATTTCCTTCTGGCAATCCTAATCCTAGTGGCACTATCCCATCCATTACACCAAATTTACAGGTTCCCATTGGTGGACAAGGTGGTACAACTCAACTTCCTCTTACCGGGCATATTCCAATTACCACACAACCTTTGATTGGGACACAACTTCCAGTTGGAACACCACCTACGATAGGGGGACCAACCCCACCTTTTGGACAAAATATACCTCCCTCTTTGGCCCAGTATTGGAATCAGATGATACAAAATCTTCCTCAAATGACTGGGGGGAAGCAACCTGTCCCTACTATAGGCCAACCATATCTAGGTATACCCAATCCTATTTTGGGTCAAGGTCACAATGCTCAAACTCAGGTCCCTAATCAAACTCAAGGTTACAATCCTTGGAACTACTATCCTCTCCAACCACCATCGAATCTGTCTGGGTCTTCCCATTATGGGTAGACTGCTTATGGTCCTACTGGTTTGCCGACAGGGCTTCCACCCCAAAGCCATCAGTACCCACAGGTTAATCGACAGTTACCTTTTCTTGCTACTTTGGATTTTCCAGATTTGTCTAGGATTTTAAATGAACCTATTTGTCACTCTCCCCAATGGCCTATTATTCCAGCCAAGCTTCCATTGAACATTCCTAAATTCGACGGAAAAGTGGGAGAGGACCCAAACAATCACGTTATGACTTTTCACCTATGGTGTTCATCCAAATCATTGATGGATGACTCTATTCGTTTACATCTTTTTCAACGAACCCTTACTGGTTCTGCTGCGAAGTGGTATATCGAATTGCCACAATGTTTCTTCTCTGATTTCAACACCCTAGCTATGGCTTTCCTTACACATTACCAGTTACCGATCCGTTATGATACTGGGACTAAGATTTTGACTTCCTTCAAACAGACTAAAGGAACTCATATATCTGATCATATCCATGAGTGGCGAAGACGTCGACGTCTCATTAAACTTGAACCCCCCGATCAATTACTGGCAGAATGGTTTACGAAATCCTTTGTGAACGAAATTGGTAAAGACATTTCCATGGGTGGTGTTGTCACGGAGGAGCAGGCTATAATTCATGCTCAATATCTTGATGTCGTTTATTCGCAAACGAGAACACTTTATGAT
Source organism: Picea engelmannii (assembly GCA_009831015.1). Classification (NCBI taxonomy): domain Eukaryota; kingdom Viridiplantae; phylum Streptophyta; class Pinopsida; order Pinales; family Pinaceae; genus Picea; species Picea engelmannii. Next base: position 26,705 of record ML837758.1, on the reverse strand, counting down.
TTTCTACCTGAATTACCTCGTCCTGGTACTTCCAGCACTTCAACTACTCCAGCTGCCTCGCATGTAGCTGACAGTGTGATTGGTACTGCCCAAGCCCATTCACATTCTGTTTCAATTACTACCCCTAAATCTACTTCTTCTAATGTTCAAAATGCTCCGTCTCCTGCTGCTCCCACCGGTAAAACTTCTAAGGTCAATGATGTCCAATCTACCCCAGCCGGTAAAAACAAATCTAAAAAGGGGAGAGGCAAGAATAAGGAGGGAAAAAATAATAATCAAGCAGAGCAAACGAAAACCACTCTTGTTGAAGATCGGGATAAGCACAAACCACGATACCCTTGCCTTATATATGGTGACGATCACTACACGAAGGATTGTCCACAATGTGCCGAGGTCACTAAGTTCCTTCAAGGAACCCCAAAACCATCTACACTGGTTGTCTTGTCCCAACCCTTCCCATCTCAACAACAGGCTCAGTTGGTCATTCAAGACCAACCCTCCTCTTCTACGACATCATATGTTTTGATGTGTACTGGTGATTCTAAGAAAAAAAACATTGCACTCACGACTAGAGCCAAAGATTATACTCCATCTAAGGAGAAGGTTGACGATTTACCTCCTGCTTTGGTACAACCATCTCCCGCAAATCCACCTACTAACGGTCCTCTTCATCTCGAATGACCGAGTCTTGATACATTTCTGCGACCACACCCAAAAGGTGTCATTAGGAAATCAACTTTCAATCCTCATGCTCGTGCGGCCCAGAACTACAACATTGTTGAAGATCTGGCCTAGGCACCTTCAACGATGTCATCCCTTAAAGTCCTTCAGTATTGTCCTGCACAACGGAAGGCACTGTTGAAAGCTATCGGTGGAATTGACCCGACATATACAAATTTAATAGTCTTTGACTTGGATGATCACATTCCATGGTTACCCCCGCAACTTGCATTCCAGATACAAGTTGTTGTCTCTGACAAGAACATTTGCCGAACTGTTATCAACGAGGGTGCCTCAATGTGTGTAATGTATTTTTCTTGTTGGAAAGCCATTGGCTCTCCTCCCTTGAATGAATCACAAAACACTCTTAAAGCCTTCAATGGCTCTGGTTTTAAGCCTTACGGTGTTCTTCCTTCGTTGCCTATCACACTAGAAGGTAAGACGGTCCAAGTTGAAGTGGAAGTCTTTGACGCTCCCCTTGATTATAATCTTTTACTTGGCCATAGATGGATCGATTCCATGCGCGCCGTTGTGTCAACCCTTTTCCGTGTAGTACGTTTCCCTCATCAAGGAAATGTTGTTACCGTTGACTGTTAGGCGAAATATATGTCGTTATAATAACGTTGTAGTACCTGCCCAACCATTTAATTGTCAACCCGGGGTACGTAGACTGACGAAGCACATGCACTGTATATGCAGGACTGAAGTAGAACTAATCTAATCTATGTTGCTGAAATCAAACTGTTCTAAGAAAGCATTGAAATTGCCTAAGGGAA
>ML837758.1:10731-25109 GCA_009831015.1 Picea engelmannii | reverse complement strand
AAAATGAATAAAGTGGAAAATAATAATGTGAAACTCAAATGTATTTATGAAAATGGTATGATGAAGGTTTAATGGGGCGATGAAATGTAAGGAATAGTGAAGGGAAAGGTGGATGAAAATATGACATTTCTGAGTCCCAACATTGACCAACTTGCCTTCTTCAATTCTGATACTCGTACTAGCAACGTGCCATTTATTTCTAAAACCCCACAGAGTTATGAGAACATCAGTGTAGGCCTGTTAAAGAACTCCTCGTTAATGGGTGCTTTTCCCATTCTACCACCCAATTTTCCTCGCCCGTCAGTTGCTTCTATCAATATGATCTCCACCGTGCCTCACGAACTTCCTGCATCACATGACCCTTGGATTGTCCCTAACCCTGGAGATCATTTTCATTTCGGCAACATCATGCCGTTAAGTCCGGTTGAGTTTTCTTATCAAGCCATTCAATCAGAAACACCTTCTATCTCTTCTCTTGATGAGTTGTCTCCCGATCCTTTTCATGTTATTTTTCCCACTGATGATATGATCATGTTCGTCATGGAGGACACCCCTTGGAACGATGGACATCATCGTTCCATACTCTTTCTGGAACAACACACTCTTGAGAACTACCAATGGATTTTGACTCCATGCACCGTTGTTGTCATCTCAACGGTTCCCACGTATTCACACGATATGTTTGCTGAAGGGAAATTAAGTAATATCTTGCCCACGATTCCCATTGACATATCCATTAAACCTGGGATAGTCGAAAATGTTCATATTGGAGCTTCGTGTTCTCCCGACGAAATCGTCACCTATACGTCTCTGTTCAAAGAATTTCGTGACATCTTGGCCTAGAGCTACGAAGAGATGCTAGGTATCGACCTTGCAATTGTTGTACATGAGATAAAGACATACCCCAGAGCTAAACCTGTCCGACAACGTCTTCATCCAGTCCACCCCCGTAAAGCGGTGGCTATCAAGCTCGAAGTTGGAAAACTTCTAAAAGCCAACTTTATTTATCCGGTGGCTCTTACAGAATGAGTTTCCAATCCTGTCCCGATTGACAAAAAAGGTGGCAGTATTTGTGTATGTTTTGATTATAGGGATATTAACAAATATTGTCCCAAAGACAACTTTCCTACCCCCTTCGTCGATCAGATTGTCAATGATTGTGCCGACAGTGAGATCTTCTCTCTCATGGATGGTTTCTCCGGCTATAATCAAATTAACATTGCTCCCGAGGACTAACATAAAAATTCTTTTATTTGTCCTTGGGGTTCTTTTGCCTATAGGAAACTCCCTTTTGGTCTTAAGAATGTGGGCACAAATTTTCAACGCGCTATGTCTTATGCTTTTCATGACATTAAGCATTTCATTCAACCCTACTTGGATGATTTACCAGCTCATTCTATGCGCAGAGTCGATCACCCTACCCACCTCCAAGCCATTTTTGTTAGCTGTCGGTTCTATCGTATACATTTAAATCCTCATAAATGCGTTTTTTGCATAGAATCTGGCCGTCTTCTAGGTTTTATCGTTTCACGTCAAGGGATTCGGGTGGATCCTATTAAGGTTGAGGCGATTCTTAATCTCCCTCCTCCTTCTACACTGCACCAGTTGCAAAGTTTGCAAGGGAAAGCAAACTTTCTTTGTTGTTTTATTCCTAATTACGCCGAGATAGCTCGTGGTTTTACGCGGCTATTAAAGAAAGATTCATAGTTCATCTGAGATACTATTACCAACAATGATTTTGAAGCTTTAAAGTTGTCCCTAATGCAAGCTCCACTTCTCTTTCCTCCTGATTACAGTCGCAATTATTTCCTTTATCTTGTTGCCTCGGAGTACACTATTGGCATGGTTCTCATCCAAGAGGATGATGCGCATGACGAACATGTTGTTTACTACTTGAGTCGAAGTCTCACACCAACTGAAATCAAGTATCAACATGTTGAAAAACTGGCCTTGGCTGTCGTTCAAGCCGTCCAACGCTTCCGACATTATATCCTCTCACGTAAGACTACGATGATTTCTCATTACAACCCTATGCAACATATTTGACACGTCAATTGCTTGGGATCAAGTACTCCAAATGGATTGTCATACTCCAGGAGTTTGACTTGGAATTCGACCGCGCCAAGTCCAAGAAGTCATTAGTTTTTGCTGAGTTGATATGTGATTTTCCTCATTCTGCAATGGAAAATGTAGCAGTAGATTCATTACCCGATGAATCTCTTTTCCTTATTAGCACTGATGATATTTGGTATGGGGATATCATTATCTATCTCCAAACCCAGACTTTCCGATCTACTTTGTCTAGTACTGAATGACGTCGCATACGCTATCAAGCTCGTCAATACATTATACTTGGGGATACTCTTTATCGTCCAGGAATTGACTCTGTTTTTCGACATTGTATCACCTTTGCTGAAGCCAAGAAAGATCTAAATGACTACCATTCCGGAGCATGTGGTGGTCATATGTCTGGGTATGCTACTGCCCAGAAGATCTTATGTGCAGGGTATTTTTGGACTTATTTTTTTAACGACTGCATTACTGCTATTCAGAAATGCCATGCCTGCCAGACCTACAATCAGAAAATTCGGTCACATCTTTCTCCTCTTCATCTTGTGGTCTCAGTTGGTCCTTTTGCGAAATGGGGCATCGATTTCATGACATGTCACCCTCACTCGACCGGGGGGCATGGTTACATCATTGTAGCTGTTGATTACTTTACGAAGTGGGCGGAGGCGATGCTGACATTCGACAATACTAGAAAGACCGCAGCCTTATTTCTTTTTAACCATGTGATAACTCGTTTTGGTGTTCCCCAAGCTATCGTCACTGATCACGGTAGCCATTTTAGGAATTTTATGATGTCTGAACTTACGAAAAAGTTTATTCTTCGCCATGATAACTCAACACCCTATTATCCGCAAGCTAATGGCCAGGTCGAAGCAATCAACAAAGTTCTTATAAATATGCTTCAACGGATGATAGGAATTCATAAAACAAGTTGGCACACAATGTTGTTTTCGACATTGTGGGCATACCGGACATCTGTCAAATCCGCTACTGGGTTTACACCTTTTCGATTAGTCTATGGTGTGGAATCCATTCTTCCTATAGAATGCGAGATACCCTCTCTGAAGCTAGCTGTCGAAATTTTACCCAACACTTCTGCTTAAGAAGAACGTCTATTCTATCTAATGAGATTAAACAAAACTCGATGTGATGCCATGCTAGTAATAAAAGCCCAGAAAAAATGTGTCAAGGCACAATATGACAAGCATGTCAAGCCTCACATTTTCTTCGAAGGTGATCTTGTTCTTCTCTATGAACATGATCGAGATGTGTTAGGAGATGGGAAATTTGAATCCATGTGGTGAGGTCCTTATATTGTTCGCCGAGTTTTGGAAAAAGGAGCATATGAGCTGGTAGATTACGATGGTATCCCTTTGAGTGAACCTATGAATGGGTTGTACTTGAAGAAGTACTATGCATAAATCATCTATGCACAAGTACTTGTATTTTAATGTATCATACTTTGTGTGTGTTACTATAGTTTTCTTTTGTCGTTATCTGGTCTTTTCCCTTATGTGACGTTGTGTTTGATTTCCAGATGTCGGAGTCTTCGCTACACTATATTGGCTTCGTTGATGGCGCTAGTTGTAGTACTCTGAACCTTTCTTCCACTGCGTGGGCAATCTATGACCCAACAAATGAACTTGTATCTTTACAAGGTGTGTGCCTCGGTTGTGCGACCAACAACATTGCAGAGTATAACACCGTTATTGAATTATTGGTTGATGCTATCTCACTCGGAATTCATCATTTGGTTGTGCGACTTGACTCACAGCTTGTAGTACTACAGCTAAGTAATATCTACTCTATTCGAAGTCCTACTTTGTTACGGGTGTATTTGCGAATTCGCCTCTTGGAACGATATTTTGATCACATTGAATATCAACATATTCCTAGATGTCTTAATACATTAACAGATGCATTGGCTAATTATGTATTGGATAGACATTTGAACCATTTATAAATTAAACGCATCAAAATTCACACAATATAAAGTAAACCGGTAGAAGTCGTCTGTATATATAATGATCAAAAGAGTTTTTTACAAAAAGTTTGTCCGAAGACCAAAATATCAAAAAATGAAGCTTATAGTTTCTACAAAGTGACGTCATGGATGACGTTCACGGTAAAACACGACTACCCTAGCAACCCTACGGAGCAGTCGACTCATAGTTGCTGATACCCCTACAGTATGACACTGATCGCATCATGGAACCTCTTCCAGAGTCATGTCTGGAATGTCTGCAGTAAGGACCTCTAGATTCTGTTCCACTACTTGATAATCCTCAACATACTTTGGTGCTTCCGCTACCTCTCCTCGCCACTGGATGGGAGAAGTGACGGGAGGTATGTATGGTCCAACATCTTTGTTATCAACAAACGATTTTGTATTAGTCTTTGGATGAATATATAAAACAAAAACATTTGAATATGATAAAAATCTACAAAAACATTTGAAAAAGAAAAAATGCGTGTACTTCTTACCAAGGTCACCCCACTGAGTATCCTCTGGTAGTGCTAAATCCGGATCTCCTCGAAAATCCAACCTGGCATAAGCGTAGTCATCAACCATCAACATCTGGGTTTGAAGCCAGTCAAAGAAAATATCGTTGTACTTGACGATCGATCCTGCTACGTGCCAGGCCATGAGCCAACACCATATCAACATCCTTGGATCCCTAGGACCTGATATGTTCCACTCAACCTATAGTCAAAATACGGGGACCCTCTCAAGGAAGGAGGAAACCAATAAAGATCCATACCCGAATTGCTTCAATTCACCTCGCCTACATTTGGTCAATTACTTTTTGATACTGCGAAGCACAACATCTTCCCAGTTGAATACTCGAGGCTCAGTACACTCGATGGTGTACTGGAAGTTTCTTTGTAATGCCATATGAGGAGTAGAACTACCAACCATCTGAGCTATAGTGAAAAATATAGTATGAAGGGTCAAGTCTTGTACCCCCCAGAAAACCACTTTTCCTTTTTTCTTTTCAGTCTTGGATACGCAGTATTGATTGCAGTACTCACTCATCTTTAGCCCACCACCTCTACTACTGGTCAGGATGACATAGTATCCGTGTTGGGACAATCCAATCAAAAAGTAAATTTCCTCAATGTCTATGGACAATGTGTGAGCTCCCACATGAAAAACCTGCTGATCTGAGTCCCACATACACACTAAATACTCTAATAGTCTGACTTGGGCCCTCATGCCCGGGATACGAAAGTACTTTAAGAGCCCACAATATCTCAAAGCAGCTATGGTAGGTGGATGATTTTTGGCAATTGAATTATCCTCTTCATGTTCCCTTTCACGCCACTCAAGTACCATGGTGATGGCCAATTATCTGCACAAGGAACACAATAAGAGGATTAATAACTTTTTTCATGTTTTGAATATTTTTCATTGGCTAAAAATTTAAATATTTTTTTGGGCTTTACGGTTCTCACAGGTGCCCCATGGGCACAGTGTGAGAACCTCATAGGTGGCTTAAGGCTCACTTGCGAGAACGCCTCATTCTCGCAGGCCCCGTATGGCCCGCCTGCGAGAATTATAGCGCGCTTGTAGGGCTTGAAAACTCAACTCAAAACTAAATATTTAACCAATAAAATCACAAATTTAAACCATGAAAATGTCAAGGATGAAGAGCTTACCTTAATGTCGCAGATGGCTCGCTGAATGGTCTCTTGTAGCTCCCGCAAATTAACACCAAACTTGGAGGGTAAAAGAGGGGTTTTTTGAGCTCAATAGTGGAAATGTAAAATGGTGTGGTAAAAAAGAGTATTTACTCATTTTATTTACTTTTACTATATCATTTTGGGGTTTTATGATTATTTATTGATTAAACCCTAATCCCTATTGTCATGTTGAGTGTAACTTGTGCAGGCGTGATGACTTTGATGATTCAATACAGGGATATGGACATGTTTTTCTTTGTTATCGTGTGTTTTTGATTGTTTTTTATGGTTTTTTACATAAAACCTCGAGCATCATTTTTGTCCGTTCTTGCACTCGTAAATACATGAGAACATGGTCGAGCATACTTTTATCACTTTTTCGGGCTCAACAAGGTTATACGAAAAAGGAACCTCCCTGGAGTCCTCTTTAAGCTCTTTTCAGACTCTCTAAACATGAAAAGATCGTCGAGCAACCTTGCTATTTTCACGCTCGATAAAATATTTGAAATAAGCATCTGGTGAGCGATAATTTATCTCTTTTTCGGTCTCGTCTAGACTATTTTACGAAAAAGGAACTAAGAGAGTTCTCTTTTAAGTGTTTTTCTAAACTCTATAATCTTGAAAAACCTTCGAGTTGTCTATCACTGGACTCGTTAAACAAACATTGACAGACCCGTGATGGGACCGAACCACTCCTTCTTAGGGTTCGTTAAACATACTCCGAGGGACTCGTCCGAAGGATGAGATTACATCAACAAGCATATGTTATCCTCCTCAAGTTTGCATAAAAATAAAGAGGTACTCGCCAGAAATGGTGGGGGGAAATTTGGGAAAGGGATATGTTTCATCTTCGTATTGTTTGGCAGTAAGTGTCATTCTTGAACATGACACCTTCTATTCATCATTTGAAGCCAGTTTGGGAAATCCATTTATCTCTCATTCGATTTGCTACAAGGTCATTCCCTGGGTCGTCTTTGAGTCAATGCTGCAAAATCATTGGTCGTGTCGTTCATATGTTCAAGAGAAGTCCATCTGAAACCTATATTGAGTCAGCCATCTATAGTTATCCATTATCTCCGTGTCAGCCTTCCCTGTGTCCAGTCCAATTCACGTCATACTCTGTTTCATGTTCAAAATCTTTTACTCATTTTGTGTCATTGATGGGGGATTCATCAAGGCCCTCCTGTGACGAGTTTTGTTCTGTCGACTTCAGCTCATTATCCGGAAACAAGACTTAGAAATCATCTAGTATCTTGGAGCTTGCATGCCTCAATGTCAGGTTTCCTCGCTTTCGACAATGGGTTTACATCATTGACCCCTGATTGAAAGATTCCATTGGATGTTCGACTTCAACTCATTTATTCACACTCGATGGATTGTACTATAGTACCTTGGAAGTCATTGACATCAATGATGATTTCCCTCGCACTTGTTAACGGTTTCATCAATAACCGGTAATCAAGTGGTTTCTACCATGTTCGACTTCAACACTTGTAATCACATGGTTAGATTCATTCTTTGAGCGTCGAGATTGAAGACCCTAGATATCATCTTTTGTGATCCAGGTTGCGATGGAGTATGTATAATTTGCGACACATAGATCCACTGTGTATGTCTCGTGGCTATGTCGTCTTGATTTAAAATTTCTCGCATAGATCCACAATGTATTCCAATGGCTATGATATATTTTGATGGCATGGATCCACAGTGTATGATTGGTGGCCATGAATCATGTCTATAATGTCATCAGTCTATGATCTGAGTATGGGAATGCCTACCTCAGAATTGGTATATATGATATTCTGCAGATGCTTGGTTGTTCACAGGTTTCCGATTAGATGTGCTCCTGGTTCTCGACACACACATGCAGCTTACAAAGTATATCGACTGTCACTGGTTCCAACCTCATACTTTGGGGGGCATTCTGTTACCCATGATTTTTGTCATCATGATGATGTATTGATGAAGGTGTATTTAGGCTCTTCATTAGAACTTTCTCCTGAGAAAAGTTACCTTCATCTCTTTCCAGAAATCACATTTTTGAGGACTGTTCGCAGGCTGCTAGTATATTTGCCTGCGAGAATGAATGATTCTCGCAGGCTGCCTTAAGCTAGGGTGTGAGAAGTTCACACTGTGTTGAACTGCTAGGGTGTGAACTCTTTCTAAAGAACGGAAAAAGATGAATTCTCGAAGCTTCTAGAAGGGAATCTTCTAGAAGGATGAGATGGCATTCGAATGGTTATCCTAGTAGTAGATTCCCTGATATTTTGGGATCATTCCTATCCAAGTAACTAATTCATTCTCTCCTATATATTGAGTAAATTCTCATGGAAAAGGTTAAGCAAAGAAGGTTAAGCAAGACATTGGAGAATTGGTGAAAGATGGTGTGAAGGACTGAAGCTACAACAACTAAGAACTCCAACAAGTTTATCAAAGGTGGTTGATCTTCTTCATGCAAGTGAGAAAGTGTGTGTGTCGGATCCAAGGGCCATCGAAAGGAAGTTTGCAACATCAAGTCTCAGGTTGTAATCTTTACTTTCCATCAATATGATACAGTAATATGTCCCTTTCCCTTATAGATAATTTCACTTTATTGTATAACTCCTTGATCTTATACATAGATTGACTGTTGAATAGATTGTGCTTTCTTCACTTCGGTTGGTTTGTATTGTTTTGGTCTTGACTGTACGAGAGAACTGGAGTGAAGTGGGAGCAACAAAGACCAAAGGAAGCGATCATAAGGTATGTTCTTTGTTCTTGCCTCCTATTTAATTCAATGGTTAGGATCTGGGGAAAGAGTCATGTTCTGTCTTGCTTTGTTCTAGATCCAGGTGGATCTAGGGAGATCGGTTTGTGTCCACACTTATGGATTTATCCAATAACAATTTCTATTCTGATACCACCACTAAGGTCACCACCAACAACAATAAAGCCTGGGGGAATAGTCGACAGTCCGATCCACATGCAAGGGAAGGGTATCTAGCCTACAATCAACTCAAAAGGATTCCACTCATCATTGTGGGTATACCTTCGAGTGATCCCCGTAATATGTGCAATATCTACACTGATATCAACAAAGCAGGGTGAGTAACTCTGCCAATATCAATGCGACCTAGTGTTTGACCCTTTTGTGAGAAGGGCTTCCCAGGACAGGATGTTGCAAATGGAATTTAACACTCCCTAACACAAGATGCTATTGTGTGTTTTTGTGCTTTGGAGAGTGTATCTCTCGTCCTACTCCAAAGAACTAGCCTAGCTAAATGTTGGTGTAAAAAAACCCTAGAAAAGAATTACTAGATAAATTTTATGATTACACAGTATTTTTAAGAGTTGTTGTTTACTCAAAGGTAATGGAAATGAAACTTATGTTGTATGACTCTAACCCAACAATGCAAGGATGAGAATGAAATATATCACTTTTCGTTCAATGAATCCTATGTATGGGAGAGAGAAGAAGTTTTCCAGATCAACCTTGAACTACAATGCAAAATTTCCTTTCAAATGCAAACACAAACAATCACTTATCAGATGACAATACTCTATTGTGTCTTTTTCAAATACTTCAACAATCTCAATAATTTGATTTTCAATGTTTTCTAAAAATGAAAAGAATTTTTTGAAAGAAAAACTTGTTTGTTCACTTTTCAAAAAAGGATCCTCACTGTGCCAATGAGAGCACAGAAAATCAAATCAATGAACAAGCAAATAACCCAATCAACTCTTTCAATGAAAACAAAAATAAAGAGCAAACGAATTGTAGTCTTTTCAAATGCAAAAGAAAATGATCCTTCAAATCGAAAGAAAATGATAAAAACCAAGAAAACTTAACTTTCAACCAATCACTGGGTCTTAACTAATCAAACACACTCAGATTATGAAGTCAGAGAGAATGGTTTTGCCAAGAAAAGCCAAGAAACGAAAGTCAAGCCACAAATGATAAGCAAAGCCTTGAAACCCTAAGACTATTCATGCATGCAAATGAAGACAAGAAGAATACCAATCAGAGGTCCAAGAAACTCATAAGAAGCAATCAAACTGATCTGGGCAGTTAAAAATGCCAAAAATTCAAATCAAATTTTTGAAAAAAAATGTTCGCAGGAAGGTAATATAACACAGTGTGAGAATAACTGATTCTCGCAGGTGACCCTTGAGCAGGGTGTGAGAACCTCGCACTGAAACCTATGGGTAGAGTGAGAACTCTACCTATTCTTGCAGGCTACAATGAAGTGCAGTGAGAGAATTCCTGAACATAATCAAAAAATTTGAAAAATGAAGCAAAATTCAAAAAGTCTTCTGGACCCAGAAGGTCTATCAAGATATCCTGAAGACTCAGAGACTAATAGGATAGGAGAAAAGTGAAACCAAAGAAAATGGCCACAAAAAAATATCAAAAGCCACAAAGAAAATGGGATTGTTCCCCAGCGAAGTCACCAATTTTGTTATTGGATTAATCCATAAGCGCAGACACAAACCGATCTCCCTAGATCCACCTGGATCTAGAACAAAGCAAGACAGAATATGACTCTTTCCCTAGATTTTAACTATTGAATTAAATAGGAGGTAAGAACAAAGAACATACCTTATGATCGCTTCCTTTGGTCTTTGTTTCTCCTTATTTGCTCCAGTGCTCTCGTACAGTCAAGACCAAAACAATACAAACCAACCAAAGTGAAGAAAGCAAAATCTATTCAACAGTCAATCTATGTATATGATCAAGGAGTTATACAATAAAGTGGAATTAGCTTTATGGGAAAGGGACATATTACTGTATCATATTAATGGAAATTAAAGATTACAACCTGAGCCCTGATGTTGCAAACTTCCTTTCAATGGCCTTTGGCTCTGACACACACACTTTCTCACTTGCATGAATAAGATCAACCACCTTTGATAAACTTGCTGGAGTTTCCTAGCTGTTGTAGCTTCAGTCCTTCACACAATCTTTCACCAATTCTCCAATGTCTTGCTTAACCTTGTTTGCTTCTCTTTGATTAACCTTTTCCATGATAATTCACTCAATATATAGGAGAGAATGAATTGATTACTTGGATAAGAATGATCCCAAAATATCAGGGAATCCAGTACTAGGATAACCATTCAAATGCCATCTCATCCTTCTAGAATATTCCCTTATAGAAGCGTCGAGAATTCATCTTTTTCCTTGCTTAAGAAAGAGTTTGCACCCTAGCAGTTCAACACAGTGTGAACTTCTCACACTCTGGCTTAAGGTAGCCTGCGAGAATCATGCATTCTGGTAGGCAAATATACTAGCAGCTTGCGAACAGTCCTCAAAAATGTGATTTCTGGAAAGAGATGAAGGTAACTTTTCTCAGGAGAAAGTTCTAATGAAGAGCCTAATTACACCATCATCAATACATCATCATGATGACCAAAACCATGGGTAACACCATGAGACCTCTGGATGGCCCCAATTCTATGAGACAGAACCAAACTTCACCACCACCTACCAAATGTTGGGTGCAAACACAATTGTCGATAATTTCCATCTTCAGGATGGGTTGTTGTGTCGTATGGGCCATATCTGTGTTCCATCAAGCGAGCTAGCGAAGATGATCTAGGAAGACCACTACAGTCAGGTGGAATGACACTTCAGCTTCAAAAATATAGTGGCGATGCTATATAAACATTTCTACTGGCCGAAACTTCGACAGGAGGTCATCAAGTATATCGGGTCCTGCACTGTCTACACTATTGCCAAACCGACCACTAAGAAATAGGGCATGCACACCCCTCTTCCTACTCTTGAGAGGCCATGGGAATCCATCTCAATGGACTACATACCAGGCCTCCCATCCACCAAGAGGGTAAATGACTGTGTTTTTGTGGTTTTTGATCGCTTTTCTAAGATGGCGATTCTGGTTTCCTGGAAGAAGAGCATCACAATAGAGGCCATTGCCAAGATCTTATTTGAATGAGTCTGGGTACATTTTGGAATCCCACAAACCATTTTATTAGATCGGGATGGTCGATTTCTTAGCACATTCTGGTTGAGCCTCTGGTCACCATTGGACACCATGCTCACCAAATCCATGACCTTCCATCCCCAAACAGATGGTCAAACCGAGGTCATAAATCGAATGATTGTGCATATCCTTCACATGTATAATTCCAAGCACCCTTGCACATGGAATAAGAGCCTTCCCTATGTCCATCATAGCTACAAGCAAGCCCTACAAATCTCAACTGGCCACAACCCCTTTCAGGTGGGGTTGGGATTCCAACCATTGGGTCCCATAGATGTTGCACTTCCCCTTGTGGTCACCTCGACTGAATCATATCCTACTCCATCTGAAGCTGACAAAGACACATGGTTCATTGAGTGGATCCAACACATCCACCAACAGGTTTAGGATATCCTACAGAAGTCCAATGACAAGTACAAGTAGCTCCATGATCAACATCAAGTGCCACATAAGTTTCAGGTGGGTGACAAAGTTTGGTTGCACTTGCAGAAAGAACACCTTACAGGACCCCATCGAAATATTCACCCACTCTGTTATGGGTTGTACACCATCACCAAGTCTATGGGGGATAATTATTTTGAGCTCAACATTCCTCCTTTCCTTGGCCTACACCCAGTGTTCAACATGGATCTCCTTTGCCCTTATTTCCCACCATTATTGGACACCTCAGAAGTTGCAGAAAAACTAACAAAAACAGAGCTCAACCCTGACTACATACAAAGTGAATCCAATGATCATATTGTGGACACAAAGATCAAGGGAACTCAACAACAAAAGATCCAACTTTATCGAGTCGTCAAAGCAAGGCAGCTCCTGCACAAAGGCAAGTGGCTCACCTGTGGCCAAATTCAACAAAAATTTCCTCATATCATGGGGGAAATAAATGAAATGGACACCATTTCTTCCTAAGGATGGAGGATTGATCCAGGTGGATATTGATGGCCACCCACCTTTTCCAATTGGCTCAAAACAATTTTCTGGCAATTTTGGTAATTTACTATTTTTAGCAGTTTTTCGGGTCCTAAAACTTCCATAGTCATTTTGACGCCCTAAACAATTTTTTTTGGGAAAACAAGGAGAAACATGGAAGTTCCTTTGATGTTTCTCACACAAAATTTGTATTCCTCACATAGATCTTTCTAACGAGGTATTGAGTTCGTCAAATGGAGATCGTATGCAAAAGATATGACCTCGGGAAGTTGATGTACTAACTTATCCAAACGGGGCCCATGTGACTTTTGGTGCTTCATCTCCTAGGGTTAGGTTTTTGGACGTCTAGGGTTTTTTACATTCCTGTTTATTGTAAAAAAAGGCCTTCAAAGCCTCATTGTAACCATCTTCTTGCGAATGAGCGCAACCTTCACATCTCTTCTCAAAGATAAGCTGCCACCATTCCAGCAAGCTTGTTTTCCGCTACATTTTACAGTTTCAACTTATTTCCTTATTGAATATAAAACCAATTTTACTGTATCTCTGTTATTTTGTGTTAAGCACCTTTTAATAATCTGTAGTCATTTCGTTCTTCTCATAAAATCTGGATCACAGAAAGGAAAAATGAATTGGTGGGAGAGAAGCCATTGTTGGCTACTTGTAGTGACTACTGGTGTATTCCAAACTTGAATTAATGCATGCATGCCTGAGATGCATTCACTAGTACATATGACCAGATTTGCGACGGTTTTTCATTGCTATTTCCACTCTTATCCGTTACAATTTCCACAAAAGCCAATACTTTTTTTCGTTGCTATATCCATGAACCATGTGTTCATGGAAACAATGACGAAATTATCTCTCCATGTGTCATCACCATCAATATGGAAATGTAAAAAAAATGTGGAAAGTTGTGACGCAAAAGCGTGGAAATAGCGACAAAAATTTATGCCAAGACAAAATATTACGATGCAGATGTTGTATGTGCAACACAAAACTGTGGCAAATTGAGACACAAAAGCATGGCAATAGCAACGAAAATTTGTGCCAAGACAAAAACTTACGACGCAGATGTTGTATGTGTGATACAAAACCGTGGCAAATTGCGACGCAAAAGCGTGGCAATAACGACGAAAATTTATGCCAAGACAAAAACTTACGATGCAGATGTTGTATGTGAGACGCAAAACCATGGCAAATTGTGACAAAAGAGCATGGCAATAGCGACGCAAATTTATGCCAAGACCAAACTTACGACGTAGATGTTGTATGTGAGACAAAAAACCATGGAAAATTGCGACGAACTATTGTCTCTATTGACAAGGTTGTTCAAAATAAAAATTGGTTTCCGACAAACTATCGTCGATATTGCAATGCGTCCTTTAAGTTTAAAAAAATAAAATACACAGGATATGGTATTACCATATTACATTGTAATATGGTAATGCCATATTACAATGTCTCTACTTTCTGAACAAGATGAAAGAAGTTATTTTTAAAAACAACTTAGGATAGCGATTTGTCCTGAGTGGGATGGTGACCTTGGTATTCAACAAGATAGGAAGTAATTCATTGATGACAAGTGTAACAGGTGTGCAAGTCTACAAGTGTAGCAGGTGTGCAAGTCCACAGGTGTAGCCGACATTTCTATTGAAAGATGGATGCTAGAGAAAATGTGTAGATCTTTTAGATTGAACAAGATTATAGTAA
>ML837757.1:3359-17073 GCA_009831015.1 Picea engelmannii | reverse complement strand
AGTGAGTTTTATATGTAATTTACTATTTTCAAATAAAAATATAACACATAATCAATTTTGACTTGTGTAATTGTAAGTTAATGATTATAATTAACTTAACTTTTTTTAATTTTATTAGTTATTTATTGCTATGACCTAAATAGCGAATAGTAAACATATCATTAATTGTATCAATGCTAACCTAACTACTTTATAACAAATTCAAGGTTAACCCAACATATTTACCAATGTTAGTAAATATGATAATCACTATATTAAACTTAAATATATTTTACATTTAATATTATTATTTATCTTTAAATATTTAGAATATTCATGAAAACTTTTTTCTTAATAACTTAACACATGATGTTTGCTAATATTTTAGGTTTATATGATCATCTTCATTTAGCATCCATATTGAAAAGTTCTACAAATTTAGTTGAAATTTCAGTGACTAACATGAATATGCATTGTTTATTTATAACATAAAAATAATTTAGTTAAAAATGTTATTCCTTATTATAAAATATGATATTTCTTATTTAATAATTAAAATTATTTTTAATAAAAAAAAATTAATGTAGAATAGAAAGTGGACAAGTCATAACATATTTACAGATAATAAATCTAATCATAATTTTTTTATAGTTAGATATGGATTTTGACTTAGATATATCTTAAAAAAAAATAAAAAAATTGCATAGTAAAAAATTATTAAATTTTAAAGTTGTTATCAATCAATAATATACAAAGGTTTAAGAGAGTAGCCAAAATTAAATTGGACAACTTATTTTAATGCTTTACATAATAATATGGTGGATGAATTCTATCCATAAAGGTTTAAGAGAGTAGCCAAAATCAAATTGGTCAACGTATTTTAATGGTTTACATAATAATATGGTGGATGGATTCTATCCATAAACTATAGTTGTCTATGTTATCTATAATATCACTTTATTTAATTAAAAATTTAAACTTTTCATATTAAATAATTATAAATTTTATTGACCTTTAATTGGAATTCTAAATATTGTTTTGCATAAAAAAACTCATATAATAAGTGATTCTAATAATGAAAAACATTGAGTTTGTGATAAAAACAAGGTAAATTGTTTTGTAAGTGATTTAAATAACTAATAAAGTATGCATCTAAGTAACAAGAATACTTAAGAAATTGATCATATTGTTAAAATAAAGTTACCAACTTGTACTAACAAGTATTCCTCTAAAACTTATTTAAAAAAAAAACAAAAACAAATAAGTCATATAACCAGAAAGTAAGTAAACACTAAGGAGATAATATCACATATGATTTCCTATGAGATAAATAAAATTAATCCTAAAATTTAAGTAATAGTACATGCTATATTTTGAGGAGGGTAATAATCATCTACGATATGATGGTGAGACCATATTCAAAATACTACTAATGAGAAACACAATTTCTTCTTAGGTAACTTATCATATTCTAGGAGAACAGGAGGCACAAAACTATCATTCCCATGGATTTGGCTATGGTGTTAACTGCATTAACGAACCAAGGCCCCTCTCTATGGAGAGGTCTAATATCATACTAATGTGAGTGATGTAGGCATGTGAGTGATGTATGCTAGGATAAATGTGGACCTCTAGGAAATTAAATTTGTTTTGCAAGTAGACCCCTAAAATATATCATTCATTGTAGATATGTCAACTCTAGCCCCATTTTCTACCTTACACTTAGATCTATAAGTGAAATTTGTCACATGTCATATCTATATAATACTATGTAAATCTTGTAGGATTCAAGTTGCTTCTTTGTATCCTTTTTTTTAAACTGAAATGGGTGTATTTATATTATATTAAAAAAATAGCCAAAATTAAAAAAGATACACGTGGCAGGGTGCAAGCACCTATGTTGCTTCCATGGAAGAAAAAGTACCTATCTATGTCAGTGAGAGTTATAGCCATTGTTCTGTATAAGCTACAATGTTTCCATGTGAAAATGGAAATAAACCTATTTAACAACAACAAAAATTTACAATTCATAAAAACCTATAGCTAGATGTAGGGCTGTGGTGGTTCGTCCTATTGAGTTGCTATATTCTCTTCTTTTTGTTGTGCTTCTTCATAGCACTGAGACTATTTCACTTTTGGACAAACACGGCTTGATAATAATGGTGCCATTGGGATATGTTGATTGCTGCTAGCATCAGAGTGAGCTTGTTGTTGGGGATTTCCCAGACGTTGGGTGAGTGCTCCCATCTTCCTACTATTTCGGTTGACCCCCCTGGGGACAATTTCAAATTCTTGGTTGTGTTTGATTTCCTGTTGCTACATCTGAGACTATATGTTGACCATAATTTTACAGATCACCTAGTTTTCTTGTTGGATTTCACAATCTCGTGAGCCTGAACAGTCTTCTATGCGCACGTAGTCTAGTCACAGAGCTTGGAATTGGTCACGAAGTTCTTGAGTGGCGTAGACTGGGCAAGTGAAAGGGACTCTGGACCTTCTAGTGACATCCCCAAAAATTAAGTATTTTTGAAATTTAAAATTTATTGAAAAATTATTCTGTTTATAGTAAATTCAAATTTGGAAACTTTTTGACATTTATGACAAATTTGAGTTTCTAATTTAATAATTGTAATAAATATTATGACTGTTGCACAGAGATCTGATTTGACCCAAGTAACTATTGGACTATGACACTTATATGAAAATAGAATATTTAATATTTATTGCAAAAGGACAAATGGAACAACCATGTTAAAATCAGGCTAGGGGGTGAATAGGACACTTGATTTTGGTTGCCCTATTCTACTGTCGGGAGCAATGTGGTTGTTCCCTTTGTCTTCCCTACAAACTAGTTCAGATATGTTATCAACTCCCTCTCTATTTAGATTTTTATATAGCTGATATAATGTAAGTTTTAATTATGAATCCAATTATTTCCATCTCTGTTTAAATAAGTAAACCACTGATATGTTACATGCATATTGATTCAGAATTGAATTATTCCATCTATGTTTAAATGATTAAAATGCTCGTATGATACATATATTTTATCTGAACTGATATAACAACTAGGAAATATGTCGAGTAAATAAAGAATAAATATCGATAGTATGCCATCAAACCCAATTCAGAATAAGTCTTACGTTAGAGTACTATCTTATGAGCATAACAATAGGATAAATTGTAGTGCATAGAAAACCCTTGCAGAACTGGCTATGTATAAATACCTATGAGAACTAAGTCTAGAAATGGGGCCTTAATATTTTTGACAGGTAAAGTCTTTAGATCTTCCTTTTCCAGACCCCTTTTTCCACACAGGCTAGAATCAAGACTAATACTCAAAACTAATATTCCACAAGATAATTATAATGACTTAAAAAAAATATAGAAAAGGGAATATTTTAAAAAACCCTCGTATTCCCACGACATGATCATAGTAGAGGAAACCAACACAAGTGTGGTTGTTTGTACGTAAAGGAAAAGGTAAGTCCATGCAGTACTACAAGAAATTTTAGAATGGAAATCTTGTTTTTTTCTCTTATAATAATGGGCTACTTAAATGGAAAGCAATGGCTATACTGTTTTGGTGAAACTGCTTACAAAATTAATCACAACCTTAACCTAAAGTCAGAAAAATAAACTACAAAATACTGACAACACTATTCCTAATGTCAAAAATTATAACAAACCTTATTGGATTGGCTCATCCACTTTCACCTTCCAACAAGAAGACGTCTAATTCCACTTGAGCAATGCTTGATATATACCATCTTGTAGAAAAAAATTCTGAGGAGGCCTCGGCTCAATGATAACTCGTGTGATTAAAGTCAATTTAGGAACAACAATGAACATAGACTAAGAGCAAACCTTCAATGATGCTTCATATATGATCTTGTAGAACATTAAAAGAACATTAGTTTACTAAGCCAAATCTGATTAAAGCCAAGTATATTTGATAATAAAAAAACAAACCAAATAAAATGAAAAGGCATGCACAACCACCAAATAGGTAAACACGAAGGTGGCCCAATGACCCATGGAGCCGCACGCACGAATGGTAAGGATAGTAGAGAAAACAAGTGGATCCCCCAGTCACTCATGGCGCTCCACTCACTCAATTGACACCCGATGCACCTCGTAAAAAACTTAAAAACTGGACCAAAGTAAAAAAACCTTGAAAAAATAAAATAAAATATCATTGCTATGTTAATCACTTTAATAATTCATATTCGGTTCATACGATATTTTGACCATTAAAAATCCATTTATATGATATTTTGACTATTAAAAACCCATTTATAGCATTGCAAGTTGGCATTACCCAAATAATTAGCATCAACATTATCAATCAGTACATAAAGGTTAATGTAAAAATTACAATAATTCATTTAGATCACCTCGCCTTGTGATAAGATAACAATCACCTCCAATCTTATAGGTGGCCATTTCTATTGTATTTCTAATCACTGTCCAATCAATCACCAATCCTTGATACAAGGGTAACAGTCTAAACACTAGATGCTATCATTAAATAAATAGTAAATAATCGCGTCATTAACATAAAGGAAGCTAGGTAGTTAATTTTGGAGCATAGCTAACAATGCTACCTGTCAGTTATTAAGGGAGAAAACCTGGCGATAAAAAAAAAAAAACAATGAAAGGCGTTTAAGACCATTCATACCTAGTAAGGGCAACTAAACACGGTTTTCAAGTGACAGGCTCAGCGCTGTCCATGACTGGGTAAATGGTAGGACATGCAGCCCCAGGTGGAATGTTGATAACACGGGGTCTCACGTTTTTAACAAAAGCTACACCCTCAAGCGTTGGTGCACTGTGATTGAATCTCGGGATGGGGAAATCATCTAACTGCAAGCTTACGAATCTCCTTGAGAACGAGATCCCCATTGTTGGATGCTCAAACGGTGGTTGAGGTAAGGTGGTGGCTGAACAAAAGGTAACATGCAGCGAGTAGAATGCAACAGTTCAACAAAATTTTAATGGAGGAAAACGTGCAGAGTGGTAAGGGCTGGTTCAGGCCGCTCGTGGGAGAAACATTCGTCCCCAACACACCTCCTAGAGGTACAAGCACGCATCAAGGGAGAAAATAGAGGTACAACCATCTTGAAGGTATCCAACACCAGGAAGAGACTCAAGAAAAATAAAGGGGCCACGTAGGGGGGTAAAACACCAATTCTGGGTCGCGAAACATCAAGACTAGGGAAATCACGAAATCTCGAAGAGTTATTCCCCCATTCCATTCGCGTTAGGTACAAGAAATTCTATGATAATGCTTCTCATTTTTTTTGTTTATTATTTTTTACACAGAAAGTAAATTAACGTTTATTCTATTTTCATTTATTTTATTTTATTTTAAGGATCCCAATCCTACACAATTTGAATTATGATAAGATTATAGCTATTAACTCACCAGCCAAGACACCTTCCATACATAATAAAATAAAATCAGACGGCCAATACCAATGTAATGGCAAGTAGAATATCCAAGGATTCTCACGGATTAACTGGTTCGAGGAAGGTATAAAGTAATAAGAGCACCCAATCGTAGCAGTGGATTCTGCCATTTGAAAACTAGAGAAAGGGCAGTTTTGTAAAATAACAATTGTTAGCAATATTCAAAGCCAATAGAAACATTTGTTCCATGCACCGGGACTGTTCATGGTGGTAAGGGATATTATTAAACTGTTCACTTCCAACCTAAATTCCAGTAACACTCTCAGTACCCCATTACAACGAATTGGCTAGAATGGCAGTTTCTTCAGTAATCAGACTACAAGGCTGAATGCCAGACGAATCATTCAACGAAGATGGTAGTAATAAAGAGGGGACAGAACGAAATCAATTTCTTTTTTATATCTATTAAAAACAGACGAAAAAATTTATTTACAGAGGTAATTAACATCAGTAACAAATTTCATTATTTGAGTTTTTCAATAGCTATTTTAGTTGTAGTTTATCCCCAAGAAACCCACAGAATATAAATCTTTACATGATTTTAACAGTAATATTGTATCGCATGAGAATTTAAAATAAAAACCACAGTTACAACAGTCATAATTGTGATCGTCGGGTAAATAAATAAAAATAGCCAAACAATGTAATTACCTCGATATACCGATCTCAGCAAGCCGTAATGCATTCTAGTCTACTAAAATATAGATCATACCTTTTCCTTATCGCCTGCCTCGAAAGACATCCATGCGCTCCGTGCCGCTCCCGCTCGCCGACCGTCGAGACCTCACCGGTACCTCCCAGCCAATCGC
This sequence comes from Picea engelmannii, assembly GCA_009831015.1. NCBI lineage: Eukaryota > Viridiplantae > Streptophyta > Pinopsida > Pinales > Pinaceae > Picea > Picea engelmannii. The sequence goes on along the minus strand of ML837757.1, from coordinate 10,813 downwards.
TAGGGGTACTCTGCTTCCCCCTTCGCCCCTCGAGCCACAAAGGGGCCACACGCTATCCATATGGTATGTCTAGCTCCCAGCTCACCTCGCAAGGTCGAGCTACCACTTGTATCCAAGGTGGGAAATCCCAACTCCTCACAAGCAATCAGTCAAGTAACAATTTCGGCAGCGTAACGTTATGATAATAGTCGATCCCGCTTCTTCCTCATTTTGCCTTTCCTTTATAGAGTTTTTAGAACCTCCAACTTTCCCTAAATCACATTTAAATTAAGTTTTAATAAAAATCTTCTAAATATTCTTCTTCGCACAAGTGTTGTCCATCCCCCTCTTTTCTCCAATAATTAATTTCTTTAAATTTATTAATTGTCTGATTTCCCTCAACCCCTAGAGTTGCTCCTAAATTTACTCCTAGGTGTTCCTAGATTCCCCTTCAGGTTTAAATATTTTCCCTAAAATGAAGTTCCTAATTTAGTTCATTTTAAAATGTTCTTAATTGCAGATTCCTTACTATGTTCAACTCGCTTTTTACCATAAGTTCACCTCTTTCTCTTATTATGTTTCCCCCATTCCTTAGTTTCCTAATTTTTTATTATTCCCCTCTTTCCCCTCTTTTTTTATTAGAGCCAAAATGGTAGTTGCGTTATTTACTCTTTTCCTTTTATTATTAATTTAAAATCTTTTTACACTTCCACAAGTTAAATAATTTATTTCTTCTTTACAATTTAAAACAACAGATTTTAATTAAATTATTACTCTCATCATTTTACCCCAAAAAATCATGAAGAATAAAACTGTTAAGTGGTTTCTAGTTTAAATTTTTTTTTTTTTTATAGGGTATTTTCTTAAGGTTAAACAAAATTTTACCCTAGAGAAGTTTTAGACTTAGGACTTACATTCTGAACTGGGCAACAATTATTTAGGGAAGATGTTTTTTAATAATTTCTTAATGCGTTAAAAGTCTTAGGGCCACCTAGGTTTGTTCCTTCATCAATATCAACGCAATGTGCCCTTCAGGATGCACCACGTGCTCCAAGGGTACCACTCGCCTCTTGTGTTTCTTTTGCGCGACATGCCCTTCAGGATGCACCACGTGTTCCAAGGGTGCCACTCACCTCTTGTGTTTCTTTCGCACGATGTGCCCTTCAGGATGCACCACGTGCTCCAAGGGTGCCACTCTCCTCTTGACTGATTGGTAGACATCAATAACCCCTGCAGTCAACACTCCGCCAGGTGAACTTTTGGGAGACTAAGGGTTTCTAAGGAATAAGGGCCCCACCTTATTGCGCGCCCCTTGGAGTCATCGTGTGCGACTGTCGCAGTCTGCCCTCATGACATCGTGGATCCTCTCGAACTAGGTAATTGTTAACCTATATTTTGAGCCACGGCGGGAGTGCTAGTAGGCTATGATAGGGGTGTTGTCCACACCTCTCCCTCTACCTCTCTGAAAATTGTTTGAGGCCCCTTTACTTCAGATGTGAGTCTAGTCGACAAGCTATGGTCAGCCTGCATCATCAACAATCGTTTCAGAACATTTCCACATCATATCATCAAATCAAATGTACTAAAATCACAATAAAAAATCAACCCCAATATCCCACTCCTTGACTCAATCTGGAGTCCAAGGGGTTCTGTCGATGCCTCTGCATCCTCAAGGTCCAAAAACCATGCACACTTAGTAAAATCGAGTCAATAGCACCTGTCCATTTCAAAGTAGTAAAACATCATGTCATCTATCATATCGCATCATAATCAAGGATAAAATGTTTTCTTATCATAAAAGTCGAAATCATTAGCGAGCAAGTGTCCTCAAAGAATAAGTTTCTCAGTGCACTAGAGCGGGATGTTACATACACCCCCTCTTGGTCTAAACTTCGTCTCGATGTTTCATAGTATAAATGCCGAAATAAAATTATCACGGTATCATAAGTCTATCTATCAAACAAAAATGGAAGTTGTTGGCGCATATCATATGCATCCTCCGAGGTCGCCGAGTGCGGACTATAATTGTCCCACTGGACCTTGACCCGATCTACCATTCGACATCGTAACTATCGAATGCGATGATCTAAGATGTGGACTGTCTCAGCCGTGAGCGCTCCCTCGTCCGATACCTTCAAGAAACTCATGTCAATCACATGTGTAGAATCACTTATATAATGTCTCAAAACAGATACATGAAAAACATTGTGATATGCCTCAAAAAATCAGGCAATGCTAGTCAATAGGCCACGGGCCTCTTTTTCTCCACAATCTTGAAAGGTCCCACAAACCTAGGAGAGATTTTAGCTCCCTTTCCAAATTTGATCGAACTCTTGTGCGGTTTAACCCGAAAGAAGACTCGATTGTCGACCTCATAACTACGGTCAACTCAGTGCGCATCGGCATAACTCTTCAGTCGATCCTGTGCTTCTTTAATCCCTTGTCTCATGGTTTGCATTTGTTCTTCCATTTCTTGGATCACTTCTGGTCCCACTAGGACCCTATCCTTAAGCCGATCCCAATTCAAGGGCATCCGACACGGTCGCCAGTAAAGAAACTCGAAAGGTGCCATCTTAATGGTGCTCTGGTAATTGTTGTTGTAAGAGAACTCTACTAGTGGCAAGAATTCTTCCCAACACTTTTGTTGGTCCATCACGTACATGCGCAACATGTCTTCCAAGGTTTGGTTCGTTCATTCTATCTGCCCCTCAGTCTCTGGGTGGTACGCAGTACTAAAGTTAAGTTGGGTTCCCAAGGCCTCTTTGAAACTCGTCCAAAATCGTCCAGTAAACATTGATCCCCGATCGGATATAATCCTCTTAGGCACACCATGTAGCCTCACAATCTCACTGATGAAAAATCTCACTATGTCAGGTGCCTGATACATCGTACGCATAGGAATAAAGTGAACACTCTTTGTCAGAGTGTCTACTACAACAAAAATCGAGTCATGTCTCCTTACCATCAGTGGTAATCCAACAATAAAATCCATCAAAATAACCTCCCATTTCAATTACGGGATGGCATGTGGTTGAAGTAATCCTGTTGGGTGTCTATGTTAAGCCTTTACCTGCTGACACTGTAGACATCTAGCCACATAGTTGACTATGTCGGCCTTCATTCCATTCGAAAAGAATAAGGGCTTAAGATCTTCCCTCATCTTCATAACTCCCGGTTGAGCCATGTAAACTGCTCTATGAGCCTCACTCAGGATCAACATCCTCAACTCGTCATTTGGTGGCACGTAAACTCGAATTTTAAACCTCAATAACCCATCGCTATCAAAATAAAATCCCTCATTTCGTGGTACCATCATTGTGTTTTGTCCAATAAATCCCTCGACCTCCTTGTACCAGTCGTTGTCACACTGTAAGGTTAGAATCTTTTCACATAGATTTGCCTGAAGAGGAAACACTGAAAAGATGCGTGGCCTCTGACTCAAAGCATCCACCACTCGGTTCACCATTCCCTTTATGTAAGTAACCTCAAAGTCGTACTCGCTAAGCAATTCCGACAAACATCGTTGTCGCGCATTTAGGTCGCTTTGCGTAAAAAATATGTTGTAGTCCACAATGATCAGTCCTTAGTTCAAATTTTCGTCCAACAAGGTAGTGTCTCCTAACCTTCAAGGTATATACGATGGCTAATAACTCCAAATCGTGCATCACGTAGTTCTCCTCATGCCGTCTTAGTTTCCTCTAAATGTAAGCGATTATTCATCCGTCTTGCATCAAGACTCCACATAATCCTTCCTTTGATGCATTTGTGCATACCAAGAAGTCTGCATCCATGTCAGGGACCTTTTAAAGTATCAACGCCATCTTCAAAAACTCTTTAAGCCTCCAAAATGCTTCCATGCATTTCTTGGTCCAAACAAACTTCTTGTTTTTCTTCTGCAATTCCGTGATCAGATTTGTTATCTTCGAAAATCCCTCGACAAATCGTTGATAGTATCCTGCTAAACCCATAAAGCTACACACCTCTATGACATTTGTTGGCGCAGGCCATTCCATAATAGCCTCGACCTTGGCTGGATCCATGGAGATACCTTCGCCAGAGATGACATGCCCTAAGTAGTGAATCCTTGATTGATAAAAAGAGCATTTGGACAACTTCCCATACAATTTGTTCTCTCGCAGACACTGTAGTACCAACCGCAAGTGCTCGTCATGCTCCTTTATTGTCCAAGAGTAGATCAAAATATCGCCAATGAATACTTGGATGAACTTGTCCAAGTATTCGTGGAACACCCAGTTCATCAAACTTATAAATACTCCTGGGGCGTTTGTCAGTCCAAACGGAAAAACAGTAAACTCGTAATGTCCAAATCTCGTCTTAAAGGCGGTCTTAGGGATTTCATCCTCGATCTGTAACTGGTGATACCCTGATCACAAATTGATCTTGGAGAACACCATCGCACCATTCATTTGATCGAATAGATCATCAATTCTCAGGAAAGAATATTGATTATTGATCGTAGCCTTGTTCAGTTGATGGTAGTCAATGCAAAGCCTCCATGATCTGTCCTTCTTTCGAATGAAAATAATAAGTGCACCCCATGGTGACACACTAGGACGTATCAGTCTGAGGTCCATCAACTCCTTCAGTTGCATTTTCAACTGTTGCAACTCCGGGGTCATTATCTTATAAGGCATTTTTTCTATCGGTTCGGTCCCCGATTTCAGGTCTATGGTAAACTCCAATTCCTTTTCCGGTGGCTTCCCAGGTAACTCCTCTAGAAATACGTCCGCAAACTCTCTCACCACTGGAAGGTGTTCTACACCTTCCGCTACTCCCTTCTCGTTTAGCACAAGGATTGCATAAACCTTGCACCCCTTGCGCATACTCTTCCGTAGATGTAAGGAAGAGATGAACCCCAGGGAGACTCCCTGGTTCCATCCTACAATCATGCATCTCTGTCCTTCGACATCGACCAAGCTCAATCATTTTGTCTTACAGTTGAGTATCACCTCGTGCGATTCCAACCAATCCATACCAATTACGACATCGTAGGATCCTAATTTCATAACGTACAAGTTGGCCCTCATGAAAAACTCTCCTAGGATAAGGGCACATCCCGTAACTTTTCCTCCAACCTTTTGTTTGGCTCCTAAAACCATCTCTATGAAGCTAAACTCATTCTAATCGACTGCCTTTACCTTAATCCTTTTTAGCGCTGCACCAGAAATGAAACTCTCAGTAGCACTGGGATCTATCAAAACACTAAGGGTTTGGTCAGCGATGGTACCTGTCGTCTTGAACACAGTCGACTCGTGCTCTTCCTGGCGATTATTCACCCACTGCATGAATCCAATGGGCCTTGCCCATATATCCCACTGTAGTGGGTCTGACTGATCTGGACACTCTGTTCCTCTCTACAAGACAGTCGCACTGGTAGTGTGGCTCCGCACACGTCCAACACCCCTTCTTTAACCCAGTAGTCCTGGTACATGAAGTAGAAGATGACGACCCACTGGCCTGGAACCCTAGTCTGTTCTGCTGAACAGGCCTAAACTGTTGTTGCTGCAGGCGACACTGTTGGTGAAGCTGTGGTCCCCGATAAGGTGTCCGCTGTTGAGGCAGCAGTCACCGGGGTGTAGTGAAAGTGGATCCCCTCTGGAAGCCACGATATCTCGACATATGTCTTGCTGGTGTCTGATGTTGAAATGTTCCAGATGAACCCTGCCCTACTGGTCTCACTGGAGTCCTAGTCTGACCCCCACTAATAAGCTCCTCCTCTGCTATAAGGGCCTTCTGGATGGCATCGTGCAAGGTTTGAGGCATTAAAATCCCAACCATTGAACGTAGGCTTCCATTAAGGCCGAACATGAACTGGTTGACCTTAAAATTATCATTGTTAAGGTGCAGAGCATACCGGAGCAGCTCCATAAAATGTGCCTCGTACTCGAGCACCGTACGACCTCCCTGTCGTAATGCGTTGAACTCATTGAGCTAACGCTCAGTGAATTCCTATGAAATATACCTCTCTCGGAACCATTCCTCGAACAGTTCCCATGACACGTCTTCGACGGCCATGTTCAGCTGCAGTAGGAGCGTCTTCCACCATAGAAGAGCGCTCCCCTTCAGTTGAAAGACCGCCATGCAGACCTTCATGTTGGAGGTATAATCGCAAAGTGCGAAGCACATCGCCATATTCTCCAACCATGCCTCGACGGAGGCGCCATCCGGGGCACCAAAGAACTCAGGAAATTTAACCTTATCGAGTTCATGGTGAATGCTACCAGTAAAAGACGGTGCGCGCTGTCGAACCTCAGCGAGTCCCGACACCCTGGCCTCATCTCTGTCCAAGCATCATATCAGTGCCTCTGACATGCATTGGAAAGATCTCATCATCCCGACCACGTCGCAAAATGCTATCTGCTCCTGTCTGAGAACCTGCTCGCCTCCTTGGAGGTTAGACCCCTTAGACGTGGATGCTACTGGAGGTGTCATGCCTCCTCCCCTAGCACCCCATCGTCTACCTCTGCGGCGTCCTCTAACCATGATTACCTACACGCACACAATCAACTCGATTAGCAATATTCTAATCAAATCAAATCATGTCAACGAAATCCGTAGTGAATCCCAAGTCACGGTTCGAACCCACTCTGATACCATATGTAATGAACCTCCTCGTTACGGCAACAACCTCTTATAACAAGTGAAAAAAAATTATTTATTTTTTTATTTTTTTGTGTGTGCACATGTGTACAAGGATAATAAATACATTCGACTCTGCATCGCCATACGATGACGAACGTGACGTATGCAATGCGATGACAACATAGAGATCTAAGACGTGCATAAACCTCTGGAATCAAAGAACGAAAATCAACAGACAATAATAATACTGACTACCCATCCATCCTACCCTGCAATGGTTAGGACCTCGAGGACACATAAGAAACGCTAAAGCCCAGGTTCCCATCGATTTTAACCATTTAAGGTCTCAGGGATGGTGACTGTTCTAAGGAACATGGAGGTGTCTACATCCTTCTTGACACAAACTGACCAAGCAATAAAATGATTACAACCATGTACAACAATAATTAATAAATAACCATGACCACTATAGAAAACGCAAACCCGAACGGACTCCGACAACAACCAACCATCATTAGTACAAGGCATTATCAATGACTCAATTAGGATCAATTACCGATCCGTTATTCCCTGTAATTTCCATTAGTTCTCGAGTTGCTAAATCTACGCTTAAAATAATGTAAATTCAATTAATTGCAATTTCCCAATACTAATGCATAATAATTGATTGTATAACATTAATAAATAACATACCATACTACTAGCTTACCTCACAATACAATCTAACCTATTTAGCCATAAATATTTCATGTCAAATCTACCATCAATTCTTATCAAGTGAGTAAGTATAATAATTGACATAATTGACCTGAACCAAATAAAACATAATATATGATAGATAAAAACATATTAGATGATAAATAGGAAAGTCC
>ML837756.1:37348-48497 GCA_009831015.1 Picea engelmannii | reverse complement strand
GTTAAATTGTGAGATAAATGAAAGATAACAGCAGAAAGAAGCAGCCCTAATGGTTGTAGCTAACAATTTATAACAGCAGCAAGCTAAACTCAAAATTCATCAACCATTTAATCACCAATCACTAGAAGGCTTATCATAAATTACGAGAGAGAGAGAGAGAGATTGCTATGAAACCAAGAGAAAAAAAAACTGCTAACTTGCTAAGCAAACATAAAATAAATCTACTCACCAAATAGAGAAGAAATCTGCTCACTAAAACCACACGCAATCTCCTTTTTGCTGCTGTAGGAAGCTCCTCTTGCTAATGAAAGTGTAAGGAATGAGTGAAGCAAGTGGTTTCTTATAGCAAATGAAGGAGATTTAGGGTTTTGGTTTGCATCTAGAAGTTTCTTTTTTTAATTAAAACAAAAACACATAAAATCATCTTCATTCTAATTAGAGAAGGCCAAAAAGGCATTAATTAACATTAACTGGAAGTTTGGGGGCCCCACGGCCCCCTTAATTTGCCTAATTCTCCTTTGAAAGCCACGGAAACCCGGTCGTATGGGCGTGGTACGGCCCCGAAACGCTGTCGGCCGTACCGTACAGCGTTTCCCTTTCGAGAAACGCCGTACGATACGGTTGACAGCGTTTTGGGGCCGTACCATACCCGTTTCGGCGTACCATACCATTTCAGGCTCCGAAACAGAGGGGGGGGCTGTTTCATGCAACATAGAGTTTTATGCATTATTAGAAGTTCTAGCCTATTATTGTGTTGTTTCGGCCTTGTAATAGCGCCTCTTTTTATCTTTTTTCCATACATTTAAAGCTTATACTGCAAAGATTTCCTCCATTCCAATTCAAAATATAATACTTACCCCTTTGGTTGTTTAAATGCAGCCAAAAGGTGTTTTTCTTGCTGTTGTTTTTCTAGTTTATATTGCAGATTTACAGGTCTAAACAGTGGCAAGAAAACCTAGGGACCCCCCCTTGAGGTAGGCACGCACCAGCCCAAACAGAGAGAAGTGTTTCCAGTGACACTTAGGGCATTTTCTCCTAGAATTACACAAATGTTTGGCTTGCTGATTTGCAAATCCTACATATTCTTGCAAGTGCAGAATTTTGTGTTAATAGGGACGGTTATCGCACAAGATTGGCGACAACTTGGAGAGCACCTACCAATTGTCACCTTAGGCAGGTGTTCCTGTCACTTTAGAGGTGAGGTAGTCACCTCAAGGGGGGAATCTCGATGACCCTAGGGGAAATTGAGGTGGAAAATGATAAGTATGGATGGATGTCCCTAACGGTCAATTCTAAATGGTAGAAGTTGCTTGGAAAAGGGTCTTGGGAAAAGCATTGCCAAATGAGTTGAGTGACCTATCAAGAGTAAAGTACCTGCCCAAGACAATTAAAACCAAGGATACTTGTAATACATTAGTTGGACAAGCAAGTTAATCTTGTTGTCCCTAATTGCAGCAACAGTAAATGATATATATCAGCATATAGAAGATAATAAAGGCTGCAAAATAAGTGTTAAAAGTATGATTGAATAAGCAAGAGACAAGCTAGTGAAGGCTAGCTCAACTCAACAATGATAGAGCAATATTCTAGCACAAAATCAAGGCTGAAACAAAATCTTACTGTAGTGATATTTATCAGCCTTACGGTTGTAGCAAACCAAGCTTTATAGTAGAAAAATCAGCCAAATGAAAACCACTTCTAACTATCTCAACAAATGCGCTAGGGTTAGTATTTCGTTAGAGCAAAGTTGTAGATAATTCCTAGGGTTAGTTTAGGAGTTATTTAGGGTTAAAAAGTTAGTTTTCTGCAGCCCTAATGGTTGTAGGTTAGTTTTGTAACAGCAGCAAGATTTAGTGGTTGAAAAAGGACGCCTCAATGAGGCAAGACAGCCAAGGGCTCAAGGAACAACTTCCAAGTGAGATAACTTTAAAACTTGAAACTTTTACGTTTACTAATGCAACGTTTTAATTCTCCAATGCAACAAGTAATGACTAGTGCCTTTAATAATTGGGTTAATGGAGTCAAGAAAAGAATGAGCTAGAGGTACAACCTCTGTTACAAACATTGCCAAAAAATCACCAAAATCATGATTTGAATAAGAAAACGCTAATTCGCCAAAAAAACGGGTGATTTTTTGGGGAAAAAATCACCCGATTTTTCCCAGATTTGTCCCAAAAAATTGCAAGTCGACCGGAATAAATCGCCTTGCTGAAAAGTTTGTCGGTTTAAGTGATCTGCAACGGGTTTTTTTGGTTTTATTTTGACATTTAGCCAAGGAGGAGAGCCAAGCCATCCAACCAGCCAAGGAAGAGTTTGCCATTGGGATTTTGTGGATTCAAGGGTCAGATTTGTGGATTTGGCATTGGAATTTTCAATCCATTCACAGTTTTTGCATTTGGAGGTAAGTAAAAAAATTTGCCCATTATTTCTCATTTTTCCACCATAGATTTTAATAGGTTTTCAGTGGCAATGCGTTTTACATCTTCAAAACAGATTTTTGATGGATCAAAAACCGTTTTTTGCCACTGTTATGTGATTTTCTTTCTTGCCATGTATGCCCAAAAACTTTTTTGGGATTGCCCTAGGTCAATGTAAATTAGTTAAAAAAAAATCATGTGTTTTTTGGGTTCAAAACCAAGTTAGAATATACATCATTGATTTCTCTCTGTTTTTTAAATTTTCATTTTTTCATCAATAACACATACTAAAAAACGATTTTTTTTGCCCTAGGTTCATATTTTTCCATATTAAAGATGCCAAAGTCATTGGATCCATTCTTGGAGTATGGTGAGCCTATTAATCCAAGGAATCGACAAATTCTCTCATGCAATCTATGTGGGAAAAAAATGATCGATGGGGTATATAGGCTAAAATACCACCTTGCGAAAATTCCAAGGCATGAGGTGGGTATTTGTCCTAATTCAAGCCCAAAACTCATTGTGAAGGCCACAAAAGCACCTGAAGACTATGCAGAAAACAAAAAGTACGCAGAAGCCAAGAAAAAAGAAATCGCTTCAAAATCCAAGTCAAGCACACACACTCTTGGGGCAATGGGAGTGGAGTCTAGTGAGATCCACTCCTCAAAGTTTGTAATTCCTACAGCAACATCACCATTTTTTGTGCCAAGATCCACACCCGGTGCACAACCGTCTATCAGGTCCATGTTGAAAATAAAAGAGAAAGAAGAAGCGGACAAAATTGTGGGTAGATTCCTTCTATCGAGTGATATTCCGTTCAATTTTGCTAGGAACCCATTCTATGTGTCCATGATTGAGGCTATTGCTATTGTTGGCCCGGGGTATAAGCCCCCCACTTATGAGGAATTGAGAGGGCCTATCCTTCAAAATGAAAAGGCCGATTGCACTCAGAGGTTGCAGGAGCTTCGAGATTCATGGGAGTTCACAGGATGCACGGTGATGTCAGATGGTTGGACTGATGGGAAGGGTACGACCCTTCTCAATTTCTTGGTTCATTATCCCAGGGGGACAATGTTTATGAAATCTGTGGATGCATCTGCACATGTCAAGGATGCGGCATTACTTTGTGACTTGTTGGATGGGTTCATCCAAGAGGTAGGTCTGCAGCATGTTATCCAAGTCATAATGGACAATGGTGCAAATTATGTGGTTACTGGTAGGATGCTTATGTCCAGGTATCCTACATTGTTCTCCTTGTGTCGCTCATTGCCTTGACTTGATGTTAGAGGATATGGGAAAGATTGATTGGATCAAGGATGCCATTGATTCAACGAGGAGCATCACAAAATTCATATACAATCATGATTATGTACTTAGCTTGATGAGAAAATTCACAAGTGACAAAGAGTTGGTGCGTCCTGCCATCACACACTTTGCCACTAGTTTTATTTCTCTTCAGTCTCTCTTGAATTCTAGGTGGGAATTGTAGGCAATGTTCCTTTCACCCGAGTGGCATGCTTTATCATTTAGCAGTAAACAAGAGGGGCAATCCATTATGAGGCTAGTTGCATACAAGGAGAGCTTTTGGGATGCAGTGAAGGAGGTGTGCATCATCAGTGAACCTTTCGTAAATGTTCTTCGCTTGGTCGATGAGTACAAGCCCGCAATGGGCTACCTATATGAGGCCATGGATAGGGCCAAAGAGTCCATTCGTGCTTATTATGTGGACAAGGGGGATCAAGGGCAGGAGAGAAAAGAAATGATATGGAGGGTGATTGATGACCGATGGAACAACACACTCCATCACCCCATTCATGTTGCAGGGTTATACCTCAAACCTGGATTCTCTTACACCTATGGCTTAAAGTTTGATTCAAAGGTTATGTCTGGCTTCTTTGAGTGTGTCCAGAGGATGGTGCCAAGTGCAATTGCCCGATTAGAGCTTTCCCAAGAGTTGGAACTTTATAAGAGGTCCATTGGCTTATTTGGGTTTAACATGGCCATAAATGGCAGGAAGAACATAATGCCAAGTAAGTTTCACCTTGTTTTAACTTTTAAGTTTCAAAATACATTTTTCAAATTTCAATTTATCAGATTAATCATTGATCTTCTTAAGTTGTTTCTTTGTTTTAAACTAAATCATTGTCTTCTCTTATGTTTCTCTAATTCGTTATAGATACTTGGTGGGAAAATTGTGGTGCAAAGGTACCTATTCTATAGAACATGGCAATTCAGGTGCTCAGCCAAACATGTAGCTCTTCTGGTTGTGAGCGCAACTGGAGTGTATTTGAAAAAATACACACCAAAAAGCGCAACAGGTTAGAGAATTTCAAATTAAATTTTAAATTCATTATAAAATTATAAATTATTAAACTGTCATTTAAATTTCATGCTCCTTTACATTCTAATAAATTAATTTATGATCCTCCTACAAGTTGGATACCCCATGCCTTAATGATTTGGTCTATGTCTACTACAATCTTAGGCTGTGAGTGAAGCAGCGTGAGAAAAAACCTAATGCGAAGGCCATTTCATTGGATGGGATCGAAACCACGGTTGCATGGAGAGTGGAGGTCGAGGAACCTGTTATTGAGACCACCCTTGATTGGCTAGAGGAGGATAGTGATGTTGATCATGGTATCTCTGAGGAGCTGGATCAGGATGTTCCAGAGGATATTCAGTTTTACGTCGAGTGTGCAAGAGTGCCACCAGCAGAGCCATAGTCACACTTAGAGGGAGATAGACCCAGTGGTAGCACTAGCAGTCTACCTCCTCTACCTTCTTCTAGAGGACATTAGTCTCGAGGGTCTTCTACTTCTTCTAGAGGACGTTCGACTCCAGTGCAAGGCGCACATGCCTCAAGGGCACCTACTCCGAAAACCACTTTCTGCAACGATTACCTTTGCCCGTAAAATGGGTAGAGCCAGAGGGTCAGGGAATCAATAGTTTATTAACTTTATTTACTTGATTTCATTGTAGATGACTCATGTGTCGTGATGACGATCATGAGATACATTTATTATATTTTTTGATGACTCAGGAATCAAGATTCAGAACATGATTCATTTTTTACGTGTGATGTATCACTAGACATCTTATATATCAGGTTTTTTTCCATATTCATGTGGCATTCTATCTATTTGATGCTATTGTTACTTTAAATGTTTCAAATCCACCTCGATTTTTGTGCCAAAGGACAGCCTCAAAAATCGTGCCCTCTTCTTGTTGTACGAACTGTACGGATCCGTACAATATGGCCCAGCAACAGAAAATAAGGACTGCACTCACACATAAAAATAGCCTTGGGATTTGTGCCCTCCTTTTCTTGGGAAACGTGCCCACCAAGCTGCTCACTTTCCTCTCTCAAGCTCTCTCGGAAAATATCTCTCAATCTCCTTCACTCGTTGTGTCTTACACACTACCCATTTCATTTTTTTATAAATCTGAAAATGGCATTTTCCCTCCAAAGTGTCTTTTCACCTTCCCCAACCCTAAATCCAAAGGCCAAGATCTAATCTTGCATTTTTCAAGATCAAGATTCATGATCCATTCCCTCCAAAATGAATCACTTAAAATATTAAAGTAATTTCACTTTATTACATAAGTGCACTTTATGAAATAAAGTCACTTTAAAATTAGAAGGTACACTTTATTGAAATGTCACTTTAATAAAAGAACCACTTTATAACAACTTTATAAAAACCCATTAAAAAGTTAAGTGTTTGGTAGTGTAAACATAAGGTTACATCCGCATTCAAGACAAAATATGTGGAGTACCTCCCGAGCTAAAAAAATAACACTCCCTCTTAGCGAGGGAAGTACTTGTTGCCATCACTATCATCTGGTTCCATCACACTGTACTCTATAGGATCTCCCTCTGAACCTGGAGCCATCCTCAACACCTGCACAGAAATCGAACTAGAAGATCTTCTCCTAGTAACTACCCAGAAGCCTGAGCTCCTAGGAGAACCCACTTCATCCTGAGCATTGGTTCGATCAACCTGGCTGAGCCTCCTGCCAGTGCTCAAAAGAGACCCACTCTCTTCTCTTGGAATGCAAGACTAAATCCTTGGAGCCACCGCAGTCTCAAGAGCCTCCTCATGCTCCTCATCCGACGTCAAATCATGCACTCAAGGTTATCCTCTCAACATATACAACCTGTCCACCCGGTTATTGATCATCTGCAGCTCCACCGGGTCCACTCCCTCCCGGTAGATAAAGACTTGTTCCCTCTTGAACAATACGCAATATCCTACATCCTCCAAGGCTGAGACTGGGAGCAAGTTAACCCTCAACCCTGGAACAAAGAGAACTCCATCAAGCTCCAGGAGTCTGCCATACTCGAGTTGGAATCTAACACTCCCAACTCCACGTACAGCTCTCGCCATACCACCTTCATTTACCACCTGTCGATCAAGACCAGTCTCTATGATATTTAGGAATACTCGCCAGATTCCCGTCATGTGGCAAGAGGCTCCACTATCCACAATCCATTTGATATCACCTCCAAATCCTCCGCTGTCGACACTAGAAACTAGGGTAACCAAAGAAAATTCTCTTTCATACTTTGAAGCAAAGTCCTCCATGGTTGTTGTAGCAGCTGTCTCGGGCCCTTCTGGTTCCTTCTTCTTCTTCTTCCCCTCAAGACAACGAGTGGAAAGGTGCCCCAACTGGTTACAACAATAGCATCTGACTTTACTCAAGTCCCTTCTAGAACTTCCTTTCTTCTTGCTCTTTGCAGTAAGAGCAACATTCTCATCAACTCCATCTGTCTTCTGTTCACTGCTCTGAGATCCTTCCCGGATCTCCTCCTGAGTGAAATCATCCCCCAGTTTGTTCCAATCTGGTAGATGCTCACATCCCACCACACACTTTATGAAGACTTCTCATTCTTTGGTGAAGCCATTTAAGGTTATCCTCACCAACTCAGAATCCGATATGACCTCTCCAACAGCAGCCAACTCATCTTTTACTTGAGCTACCCGGGGTAAGATAAGAAGAAACACTCTCCTCCTTACCCATCTTGGTATCATGCAGCTTAGCCTTTAAGACCATCTTCCGGTTCTCATTCTTCGCCTCAAAATAAGTTCTTAAGTGCATCCCACATTTCCTTGGCAGTCTTTTTCTCAGCCAAGTGTGGGATAAGGTAATCCTTCACCCCATCCAAAATAATCCTCTAAGTCTTGGGTTCCTTGATCTCATGCAAGTCCAAAGCAACAGGATCTGTTGCGGGAGCTACCACAACAGAGTTGACATAGTTCCAAATCTTGTTCTCCATGAGAACAGCTAACAATCAGACCTTCCACTACAAATAGTTGGAAATGTCATCCAACCGATCCTCAAATCTAATGCTTCAACCATATTCCCTATCACAACTCAAGGAAAACAATCACAACCTTTCACTCTTCAACTTTGCCCAAAAATCACACTACCCACTGTCTCTTAGAGACCAAGCTCTGATACCATGTTAATTTTAATGACAAAAATCAGCAAGCTAAAATTTTTGTCAAACACTTAGCAACCTAGAGATAATTGTCTTGCATGAACTTCTGAAATGTCACAAACCCATATTCAGAAATTTTCATAAGCAGAAATACACATTGCTAAGCAAATATGCAACGGAAATAAACACAATGGACAGCATTCAATAACCCATGAAAAACTCAGAAATTTAGGCAAATGCCAAGGAAAACCCCAATGTGGGGAAACCCAACGAGAGAGAGAGAGAGAGATATTATTTATTGCTTCAGGAAAGTACATTACAGCAGCATACTCACAACTTTCAGCCAAGAAGAATTACCTCACAGCAACAAATTTGTCCCGGAAAATTTATGCCTAGAAAAACATGCCCAAATCTGTACAGTGGTACGACCTCCTCAAAATCTGTGCCCAGAAAACTATGCCCAGCAGAGTGTTGTACAGCCTGCACAGTACAGCCCATCAGCAGCAAGAAATCTCCAAAAAAATCTGCCTCGATTTTCGTGCCAAAGGACGGCCTCGAAAATCGTGCCGTCTTCTTGTTGTACAAACTGTACGGATCTGTACAGTATGGCCCAACAACAGAAAATAAGGACTGCACTCACACAGAAAAGTAGCCTTGGGATTTGTGCCCTTCTTTTCTTGGGAAATGTGCCCACCAATCTGCTCATTTTCCTCTCTCAAGCTCTCTCGAAAAATCTCTCTCAATCTCCTTCACTCGTTGTGTCTTGCACACTACCCAATGCATTCTTTTATAAATTTGAAAATGCAATTTTCCCTCCAAAGTGTCTTTTCACCTTCCCCAACCCAAAATCCAAAGGCCAAGATCTAATCTTGCCTTTTTCAAGATCAAGGGTCATGATCCATTCCCTCCAAAATGAATCACTTAAAATATTAAAGTAATTTCACTTTATTACATAAGTGCACTTTATGAAATAAAGTCACTTTAAAATTAGAAGGTACACTTTATTAAAAAGTCACTTTAATAAAAGAACCACTTTATAACAACTTTATAAAAACCCATTACAATGTTAAGTGCCTGGTAGTGTACACATAAGGTTACATCCGCATTCAAGACAAAATATGTGGAGTACCTCCCGAGCTAAAAAGCTAGCACCCCTATTCTTACAGAGAAGTGTTTCATTGCTTTCTTGGGGGATCCCTAGGCGAAGCATCTAGAAGGTTTATACATAGGCTTTTATCGTTTTTTAGCCAACAACAATCCCTCTGGGCCTTCAGCCCCTTCTTCCCATAGAATGAGAGACAACCCCTTCTTGGGTCAATACACCCTAAAATCCCAAGAGATAAGGAAATGGGGGGTTTAAGTGATGGAAAGTGGTAAGTATGGTCGGGAACGGTACGATGGCTCTTCAAGGGAGTTCCTAGTAGCAAACCCATTCCCAAGGAAGACCACTTACTAAGGAACAATGTCAACCACCAAGGTGAAGCAGGGCAAAATGCATAATGTCCAAGCATATGTCATGAAATCTAAAGCAATCTAAGATACAACATACTCAAATGCCTCAAATATTGAAATGACACTCACGATAATACCTGACTTGTACCTCATGGAGCAAGGCCCAGTGCTTCTCGGAAGCCAATTGGTGTGGTGGGTGCCATCGGAAAATTATGACCTCTGTGGTGGTGAGAAGGGTCTCCATCTATGCAAGTGGGCATTGTTGATCATGTAGTCTCTCGGCACTCCATATCTGCAACTTGAGGGCCTCGAGAAATAATCTCCTTAGTTATCCCACAAAATGGGGATAACTGGCCAAGTTTGTTGTCCCCTGACTAGGCTAGCTCTTAGAGAGACACAACTCTACGATTACAACATACATCTTATGACTCCTTGCAAATAGATAGTACCTTGGGCCATCATTTATAAGGAGTTCAGGGCCCATACTTTACCCCTTGAGACTATCTTAGACTTGTCTCCTTTCTCCATAGGATCTAGACTCTAAAAAAACAGCATTAAAGGAGAGGTATTTGTTATCGCACAATTTATACTTGTCCAGGCCCAAGACAAATAAATCGAATTGGTCTAATTACAGGATAACCCACCACTATCACCTTGGTAGGAAATCCTCACGTTTTAGCGATGGAAGAGGTCGAGCACAGGGGAGGCATCCACGGTAACCTCAAGGGATAAGATATCAAGGGTGTAGTCAAGTTTGAAGGACCCTCTCACTGATTACCTAAGTCAAATGTCTATGTCTGTAGAATTGAGGCAAAGAGAAGAGATTTGTGTACCTGCTTGGAACAAGAACAAATATAGCATGTATATAGCAAATTTCAAGTACTAATATGATAGTAAAACCTCAAAAGACAGTAGACAACATAAATATGTATTAGCTGATACAAAATTGCACCAATATAGAGGTTTACAACAGCAAATAGTAATTTGTAACAGCCACAAGAAATTTAGCTCAGAATTGCAAGATAAGACAGTGAAAACTTAGCATTTATTCAAGGTATCAAATAGCACTTGTCACAAGCAATTTCCGAGTAGCTTAGACTAGTATTAAGTTAGTGTATGCAGAAAATGAAGCAAATTAGATGGCTGTAGCAGTGTTTTGAAACAGCAGCAAATTAATTAGTGAATTAAGCTAAACTAGGGTTAGGAAAAGTTAGTAAAAGTCTTAGAGAATAGAGTATGAGACTTGTTTGATCAATTCCTTCACAAGAAAGCAAATGAAACTAGTGCCTTTTGGGCTTATGGAGTCAATTACAACAGCAATACAACTTGGAGAAATAAATGATGATAGCAATGTTATAAGGATGGTGAGATGAAGTTGAAGAGCTAGCACTTTAGGGCCTCAAACTTCAAGTCTCAAAAGATGAATTTGCTAGAGAGCAATCTCTTTTGGGCTCAAGTGAATTCTTCTTCTTCCTTAGACTCTTTGAAATATATAGCAACAAGTTTCTAGAACAAGACTTCTAAAGTGCTAGAACTTTAGGGATTTAGAAGCCTGTTATCGCTCAGTTTGTAGGATAGGTCTAGTAGCTTAGAGGTAGAGCTCAAACTGGCGTAACAGGAGCTTCCCCACCCACTGTCACCTCGATGGGGAGCTCTTTCTATTCAGGGTGGCTAATCCCAAGGGAGACGTCCCCAGTAATCTGGGGTTCTGAAAGGTCTTAAGGTTTAAGGATCAAGATAAGGGTTTCCTTTCACAGATTACTGCCAAGAGAGATAGTCAAAGAGAAGATATTCCACTGAAAAGGCACCTGTTTGCGAGACAAGGCAATGATAAAAC
>ML837756.1:17821-30924 GCA_009831015.1 Picea engelmannii | reverse complement strand
GTCCACAACCCTTATCTTACCCCTTGCATCAAAATAATATTAAACAATTCATCTTAAAATTCACTTTTACACAAAAGAAATCCTAGAACAAGATGACATCACCCCTTTAGGGGCCGTTTTGGCACTTGAGCAACTCGTTGGAGAAGATGTGGAAGTCGTTGGGGCTCTTTGAGCCTCCTCATCATGTGCTAAACCTTCTCCATGCCTCATCTGGTGAAAATATTCCAAGTGTCAATGTGCAATCACTCCATCACCATCAAACCCCCTCAAGCATGACGTCAACCCTCAAAAGATGACGTTTTTCCTCTCCTAGGAAAATTGTTTGGGTATTAGGTGCTGGATAAGATCCTCCATGATGTCAGGTAGGCCTCCAAAGGCATCTCTCTGTGATCCGGTGTGCAGGCCTACCAAATGCAACCTGTGGGCTCCTTGACCAATGGAAGCCCGAGCTAGGCTTGTTGTCCCAGAACTGGCCACCAAGCAAGGTCTTGCAAAACAAAAGGGTACGCCCTCCAAAGATCTCAAGTCAAAGATATCATGACAAGTATAAACCACGTCTAATAAGCAAGGCACCTAAACATGTGCATCAAAACTACCTCATCAAATTAAACATAAACTCAAAACCCTATACAATTGACCATGTTTAAGTATGGGATGGGTGTCATAAAGGTCCTATTGGGTAGACCAAAACCCTCAAGCAGGGGATGCTCCCAAGGATGGCCTTTCAAGGTTATGTGGTAGATGATGAGGTGGAAGGGGTTTAGACTTCATAGGTCAATGACTCTCATGACATACAAGGGCTCGTATTATCTCATTCATGGGTGCCTTTGTAGAGGGTGTGTGGCACCTTCGTTTGCGATGCACTTTTTTCAAGCCCATCTTCTTACCATTTGTTTATTTCTTTCATATTTTAAGGAACGAGTTGAAGGCCACTGCCTTGGCGTGGTGTCCAGATAATGCCAATGTCACTCACAAATACCTCGTGGAAATGAAAAGGTTGGCTCGTGATGAGACCCCCTTTCTCTCAGTTGTGTAACTGAGAGCCACTACCCTGGCTTGGTGACCAGATGATGGTAATGTCATACCTTTAAATACCCATGATCATGATGGGTCGGCTCGTGATGAGACCTCCCATCCTCTAGCTAAATCCCTAAGCATTCATTATCATTCAGTTTTGTAGGTCCCCCTTTCCTTACAGATAAGCGTTTCATTTCTTTCTCGGGGATCCCTGGGTGAAACATCTAGAAGGTTAATATCTAGGCTTTTATCTTTTAGCCAACAACAATCCCTCTGGGTCTTCAACCCCTTCTTCGCATGAAATGAGGTACATGCCCTTCTTGGGTCACTTAAGTCAAAGGGCCCAGAAGAGGGCAACATGATGGGAATGTGATGAGCGGAGAGTGGTATGTATGGTCAGGAATGTTACGATAACCCCTCAAGGGACCCCCAGTTTCAAACCTTCCCCAAAGGTTGACCACTTACTAGGAAATCTATGACACTCACCAAGGTGAAACAGGTTCAAAAGCATAATGTCCAAGCAGACGTTCTATAATCAAAAGTAGCTTAAATACAACATGCTTAAATGCCTTAAATATTAGGGTGATTACCTGCCACAATACCTGACTTGTACCGCATGAAGCAAGACCCATCTGCCTTCCAGAAGCTAGATGGTGTGGTGGATGCACTGACAATGGATTAGAATGTGGTGATAGAGCAGGCTTCCGTATGTGCAAGTGGACACTGTTGGTGATGTGATCTCTCAACACGCCATATCTGCAATCTAAGGGCCTCGAGACATGATCTCCTTAGTTATCCCACAAAATGGGGATAATAGAGGGAAACCTATTAAGGTTAAGAAACATAATGCCAAATCCTATATGTACACACATTGGATGTATCCTTTAGTCCCATCGACCTACTTTTGTGGTCATTTGTTGGACTTTAATAAAATTATCTTATCTTATAGTGGTGACATACAGTGGGAGTATCGAAACAACCCATATAAGCTAAAAGGTAAAGCTTAAAATAAAAGCAACTAAGTTGTTGTGTGAGAAAAGTAACCAAAAGCATAATCCCAGATACAACGAGGTGAAAGGATTACATATCATTAGAAGTAGGTACAAAATAAGAGGGGGAGGAAGAAGTCCCTACACCCACATCATAAATAGAGGTGGTAGTAGAGGAGGAAGAGAATGAAGACATCCGTGGTGAATCATTGTCTATGGAGATGGAGCCATATGATGATGACCTTAGTGGAGAGTCCAAGTCTGAGAGGTCTAGGTTTGGAAATCATGGGAGGAATGCTGGAATGATGTATTGAAACTCTCTTAACACTTGAGGTAGTTAGAAAGACTCGATGATGATAGATTTGTGTCTTGGAGTGGGGCATCGAGCAATTATCTTGTGATGAGAACTAAGATGAGACTTGTACTGAGCTTGGGAATTGGGTCTCCTCAAAAGCATCATGGGGGTGGGCTTGCCAGTGGAAGATTGAGAGGAGTTCCATTGTTTCACTAATGTAGTGTTATAAGTATCCTGGGTATTTGCTTGTCACTTGTTGCCACCAATAAACATGACAAAAGGAAGGAAATAATTGATTCGATTGATGGAATCTTTTCAAGGAGGTCCTCATAAGATCCAAGCCCTATGCTCTAATACCTCCCTCATAAAAAGAGCTAGCTTGACATCATTGGGTTGGATATAGGAAGAATATAGAGAGCGAACACCTTGAATTTCAATAAATGTAACGAAGCTTTCCTTTGATCTCATAATAAATGGGACATCTAAAGATGAGGTGCTCGTTTGATGCAATATTTTGTAGGTGCCATAATTGACAAATCCTCCCCAACCGTGTAATGTGATGATTTGTATCAAATAGAACTTGGTGTGTGTACACTGTGAATTAACAAAGAGGGATGCTAATGCTATGCGTTCGATGTCTTCACATATATGTATGCATGATAATACGACTACCCCTCAATTGCTTGAAGTGCATAAGGTAGAAAATTAACTTAAGAGCTAAGGTCCTAATGGGGGGCAGGGGTGACCTAAGTGACCCGGAGATACTGTTTGTAAATTTTCTCCCTAATTACCATTTTCAAAACTTGTCGAGGAGGTAAAAAGTGATCGGGATGTCAAAGGGGGTATGTAAAAGGGAGGAGGTGGTCGATATAGATGCTAACAAGCTAGAGTAACAAGAAGGCCTTAGAGAATCAACATTGTCATTGTCCCGAGGTACCTATAGAACCAATTTAATTAGAAAAACAAAGTGCTGGGAAGGGGTACTGTTACACCCCCCAGACTAAGGGTAATCGAGGAGATCATGTTTCGAGGCCCACATGTAGCAGACTTGGAGTGTCAAGAGCCAAATTTACTAGCATAGCCCCGCAGGGCCCCTCCTATTCATTGATGCATCGCCATACATCACCAACAATAGATCAACATCCATCACACCGACATGGCCCCAGAGGACAACAGTTCTTGCTTCATGAGGTAATAAGTCCGGTATCATGGTAAGTGTCACTTTAATAATTGAAGCATTTGAATTTGTTGCAAAGAATCGTTTCTTGATAACAAAACGTTTGCTTGGAAATTATACATCTTGCCTTATTTAACCTTGGTGGGTGTCAATACGTCCTAGTAAGTTGGTCAACCTCGAGAATAGGGTGCTACTAGGGGGTTCCTTGAAAAGTCATTGTACCATTCCCGATCATACTTATCACTTTCCATAATCTTTCCATTTCATCTCCTCATCTTTTCTGTTTTAGGGTGCACTGACCCAAGAAGGGATTGTACCTCATTTCATGGGAAGAAGGGGTTGAAGGTCTGGAGGGGAATGTAGCTAGAAAAAGATAAAAGACAATCATAAACCTTCCAAATGCTCGCCCTGGGAATCCCGAGAACAATGAAACGTTTCTCAAAAGAATGAGGGACCCGTAAAATAAATAACTAATTAATCTATCATGCCAACCAAGGTAGAGCGTATGTGGGCTATGCACTTCCTTTTTAGTGCCCCTTATTGTCTTCAACTTGGAAACACTCTAATAAATTAATGGCAAATGGGCTTGGAAAAATGTTGCATTACGGACGAAGGACAACACACTCTCTACGAAGGCACCCATAAATGAGACAATACGAACCCTTATATGTCATTAACCCCATTCCCTAAAGTCTTACCCCACTCCACCTCACACTCACACATGACTTAGATAGGTTTCCCTTGTGAAGCACCTTTTACTTGAGGACTGACTGACCCAATAGGATGCCTTGACACCCTTCCCACACCTAAATTTGACAAATTGTATAAGGTCTTTGAGCATTTGTTTAGTTTGAAAAGGGGGGTTTGATGCACATGTTTGGGTGGTTCCATTATTAGATGTGGCTTGCTTGGAATGATTCTTGTGACTTATGGATTCTTGGAGGGCGTATCTATTTGTATTTGTAGGATCTTGCCCGATAAATAGGTATCCATGAGGAGATGACTTTGTTCGGACTTTCATGAGGGCTTTGGAGCCCAAGGATGGATGCAAAAACCCCACGTTTGGGAAAGGATTGTGATCATCATTTGCACATTGAAGGAGTTCGTTGCGTTTTGGGGCCCTTCGACATGACTAATAGATGAACTTCTACCTTCTTCCACTTTGACGCTAGCCTTTGGAGGCTTGGATGTCACCCCACTAGCCCATGATGTCATGCAGGGCTTGGTGGAGGTGATGCTTCAATGGAGGAAGACCATGACTTAGACACTTGGCACATGTGGGCATGATCTATGGCCTTTAGAGGCCAAGTGCTGCACTTTTTTAGCCCATCGTTCCACATTAGGAGCTCAACGTCACCCTAGAAGGGCATGACGTCACCCTTTTAAGGGATATTTTTTATGTAAAATTTAAATTTGTAATTGTAAGGGAAAATTCTTGAGGTTGACCCTCTTATATTTTTAAGTTGACATTTTAGGCCAAAGAGGTGATATAAATACATCTCTTGGCAATTCATTTTCATCATAACTCTTCCTCACACAAGAGGATCAAGTCTGAAATTTTCGCCCTCTTTGGCATACTTGGACTATTTTAGTCATGCGCTATCTCTTGGAGAGTCATTTTTTGGATGTCTCTTGGCTTGTTCTTGGTGGAAAAATCTGCAACTAGGGTTTGTGCTTGATTATTCTTGGTGAAGTAAGTAAAATATGCAATTTTCATTTCATGCTTTGAATGTTTATGGTAAATTTTACTTGTTCATGTTGAAGANTGGATGTCTCTTGGCTTGTTCTTGGTGGAAAAATCTGCAACTAGGGTTTGTGCTTGATTATTCTTGGTGAAGTAAGTAAAATATGCAATTTTCATTTCATGCTTTGAATGTTTATGGTAAATTTTACTTGTTCATGTTGAAGATTATGAAATTGCTTGCTTAAAACCCTAGGAGAGGAACATAAGGTGTTTCTTCCTCTCTCTAGATCATTCCATTTATTGAATTGTTAAGACAATCTTGTCTAGAGTAGGCTTCTAAATCCCTAAAGTTCTAGCACTTTAGAAATCTTGTTCTAGAAACTTGTTGCTATATATTTCAAAGAGTCTAAGGAAGAAGAAGAATTCACTTGAGCCCAAAAGAGATTGCTCTCTTGCAAATTCATCTTTTGAGACTTGAAGTTTGAGGCCCTAAAGTGCTAGCTCCTCAACTTCATCTCACCATCCTTATAACATTGCTATCATCATTTATTTCTCCAAGTTGTATTGCTGTTGTAATTGACTCCATAAGCCCAAAAGGCACTAGTTTCATTTGCTTTCTTGTGAAGGAATTGATCAAACAACTCTCATACTCTATTCTCTAAGACTTTTACTAACTTTTCCTAACCCTAGTTTAGCTTAATTCACTAATTAATTTGCTACTGTTTCAAAACACTGCTACAGCCATCTAACTTGCTTCATTTTCTGCATACACTAACTTAATACTAGTCTAAGCTACTCAGAAATTGCTTGTGACAAGTGCTATTTGATACCTTGAATAAATGCTAAGTTTTCACTGTCTTATCTTGCAATTCTGAGCTAAATTTCTTGTGGCTGTTACAAATTACTATTTGCTGTTGTAAACCTCTATATTGGTGCAATTTTGTATCAGCTAATACATATTTATGTTGTCTACTGTCTTTTGAGGTTTTACTATCATATTAGTACTTGGAATTTGCTATATACATGCTATATTTGTTCTTGTTCCAAGCAGGTACACAAATCTCTTCTCTTTGCCTCAATTCTATAGACATAGACATTTGACTTAGGTAATCAGTGAGAGGGTCCTTCAAACTTGACTACACCCTTGATATCTTATCCCTTGAGGTTACCGTGGACGCCTCCCCTGTGCTGGACCTCTTCCATCCCTAAAACGTGAGGATTTCCTACCAAGGTGACAGTGGTGGGTTATCCTGTAGTTAGACCAATTCGATTTATTTGTCTTGGGCTTGGACAAGTATAAATTGTGCGATAACAAATACCTCTCCTTTAATGCTGATTTTTTTAGAGTCTAGATCCTATGGAGAAAGGAGACAAGTCTAAGATAGTCTCAAGGGGTAAAGTATGGGCCCTGAACTCCTTATAAATGATGGCCCAAGGTACTATCTATTTGCAACGAGTCATAAGATGTATGTTGTAATCGTAGAGTTGTGTCTCTCTAAGTGCTAGCCTAGTCAGGGGACAACAAACTTGGCCTGTTATCCCCATTTTGTGGGATAACTAAGGAGATTATTTCTTGAGGCCCTCAAGTTGCAGATATGGAGTGCCGAGAGACTACATGATCAACAATGTCCACTTGCATAGATGGAGACCCTTCTCATCACCACAGAGGTCATAATTTTCCGATGGCACCCACCACACCAACTGGCTTCCGAGAAGCACTGGGCCTTGCTCCATGAGGTACAAGTCAGGTATTATCGTGAGTGTCATTTCAATATTTGAGTCATTTGAGTATGTTGTATCTTAGATTGCTTTAGATTTCATGACATATGCTTGGACATTATGCATTTTGCCCTGCTTCACCTTGGTGGTTGACATTGTGCCCTAGTAAGTGGTCTTTCTCGGGAATGGGTTTGCTACTAGGAACTCCCTTGAAGAGCCATCGTACCGTTCCCGACCATACTTACCACTTTCCATCACTTAAACCCCCCATTTCCTCATCTCTTGGGATTTTAGGGTGTATTGACCCAAGAAGGGGTTGTCCCTCATTCTATGGGAAGAAGGGGCTGAAGGCTCAGAGGGATTGTTGTTGGCTAAAAAACGATAAAAGCCTATGTATAAACCTTCTAGATGCTTCGCCTAGGGATCTCCCAAGAAAGCAATGAAACACTTCTCTGTAAGAATAGGGGTGTTAGCTTTTTAGCTCGAGAGGTACTCCACATATTTTGTCTTGAATGCGGATGTAACCTTATGTGTACACTACCAGGCACTTAACATTGTAATGGGTTTTTATAAAGTTGTTATAAAGTGGTTCTTTTATTAAAGTGACTTTTTAATAAAGTGTACCTTCTAATTTTAAAGTGACTTTATTTCATAAAGTGCACTTATGTAATAAAGTGAAATTACTTTAATATTTTAAGTGATTCATTTTGGAGGGAATTGATCATGACCCTTGATCTTGAAAAAGGCAAGATTAGATCTTGGCCTTTGGATTTAGGGTTGGGGAAGGTGAAAAGACACTTTGGAGGGAAAATGGCATTTTCAAATTTATAAAAGAATGCATTGGGTAGTGTGCAAGACACAACGAGTGAAGGAGATTGAGAGAGATTTTTCGAGAGAGCTTGAGAGAGGAAAATGAGTAGCTTGGTGGGCACATTTCCCAAGAAAAGAAGGGCACAAATCCCAAGGCTATTTTTCTGTGTGAGTGCAGTCCTTATTTTCTGTTGTTGGGCCATACTGTACAGATCCATACAATTTGTACAACAAGAAGAGGACACGATTTTCGAGGCCGTCCTTTGGCACGAAAATCGAGGTGGATTTTTTTGGAGATTTCTTGCTGCTGTTGGGCACAGTTTTCTGGGCACAGATTTTGAGGAGCTCGTACAACTGTACAGATTTGGGCACGTTTTTCAAGGCATAAATTTTCTGGGACAGATTTGTTGCCGTGAGGTAATTCTTCTTGGCTGAAAGTTGTGAGTATGTTGCTGTAATGTACTTTCCTGAAGCAATAAATAATATCTCTCTCTCTCTCTCTCTCTCGTTGGGTTTCCCTACATTGGGGTTTTCCCTGGCAATTGCCTAAATTTCCGAGTTTTTCATGGGTTATTGAATGCTGCCCATTGTGTTTATTTCCGTTGCATATTTGCTTAGCAATGTGTATTTCTGCTTATGAAAATTTCTGAATATGGGTTTGTGACATTTCAGAAGTTCATGCAAGACAATTATCTCTAGGTTGCTAAGTGTTTGACAAAAATATTAGCTTGCTGATTTTTGTCATTAAAATTAACATGGTATTAGAGCTTGGTCTCTGAGAGACAGTGGGTAGTGTGATTTTTGGGCAAAGTTGAAGAGGGAAAGGTTGTGATTGTTTTCCTGGAGTTGTGATAGGGAATATGGTTGAAGCATTAGATTTGAGGATCGGTTGGATGACATTTCCAACTATTTGTAGTGGAAGGTCCGATTGTCATCTGTTCTCATGGAGAACAAGATTTGGAACTATGTCAACTCTGTTGTGGTAGCTCTCGCAACAGATCCTGTTGCTTTGGACTTGCATGAGATCAAGGAACCCAAGACTCAGAGGATTATTTTGGATGGGGTGAAGGATTACCTTATCCCACACTTGGCTTAGAAAAAGACTGCCAAGGAAATGTGGGATGCACTTAAGAACTTATTTGAGGCGAAGAATGAGAACCGAAAGATGGCCTTAAAGGCTAAGCTGCATGATACCAAGATGGGTAAGGAGGAGAGTGTTTCTTCTTATCTTACCCCGGGTAGCTCAAGTAAAAGATGAGTTGGCTGTTGTTGGAGAGGTCATATCGGATTCTGAGTTGGTGAGGATAACCTTAAATGGCTTCACCAAAGAATGGGAAGTCTTCATAAAGTGTGTGGTGGGACGTGAGCATCTACCAGATTGGAACAAACTGTGGGATGATTTCACTCAGGAGGAGATCCGGGAAGGATCTCAGAGCAGTGAACAGAAGACAGATGGAGTTGATGAGAATGTTGCTCTTACTGCAAAGAGCAAGAAGAAAGGAAGTTCTAGAAGGGACTTGAGTAAAGTCAAATGCTATTGTTGTAACCAGTGGGGGCAACTTTCCACTCGTTGTCCTGAGGGGAAGAAGAAGAAGAAGGAACCAGAAGGGCCCGAGACAGCTGCTACAACAACCATGGAGGACTTTGCTTCAAAGTATGAAAGGGAATTTTCTTTGGTTACCCTAGTTTCCAGTGTCGACAGCGGAGGATTTGGAGGTGATATCAAATGGATTGTGGATAGTGGAGCCTCTTGCCACATGACGGGAATCTGGCGAGTATTCCTAAATATCATAGAGACTGGTCCTGATCGACAGGTGGTAAATGAAGGTGGTATGGCAAGAACTGTACGTGGAGTTGGGAGTGTTAGATTCCAACTCGAGTATGGCAGACTCCTGGAGCTTGATGGAGTTCTCTTTGTTCATGGGTTGAGGGTTAACTTGCTCCTAGTCTCAGCCTTGGAGGATGTAGGATATTGCGTATTGTTCAAGAGGGAACAAGTCTTTATCTACCGGGAGGGAGTGGACCCAGTGGAGCTGCAGATGATCAGTAACCGGGTGGACAGGTTGTATATGTTGAGAGGACAACCTTGAGTGTATGATTTGACGTCGGATGAGGAGCATGAGGAGGCTCCTGAGACTGCGGTGGCTCCAAGGATTCAGTCTCGCATTTCGAGAGAAGAGAGCGGGTCTCTTTTGAGCATTGGCAGGAGGCTCAGCCAGGTTGATCGAACCAATGCTTAGGATGAAGTGGGTTCTCCTAGGAGCTCAGGCTTCTGGGTAGTTACTAGGAGAAGATCTTCTAGTTCGATTTCTGTGCAATTGTTGAGGATGGCTCCAGGTTCAGAGGGAGATCCTACAGAGTACAGTGTGATGGAACCAGATGATAGTGATGGCAACAAGTACTTCCCTCGCTAAGAGGGAGTGTTATCTTTTTAGCTCGGGAGGTACTCTGCATATTTTGTCTTGAATGCGGATGTAACCTTATGTTTACACTACTAGACACTTAACTTTTTAATGGGTTTTTATAAAGTTGTTATAAAGTTGTTCTTTTATTAAAGTGACATTTCAATAAAGTGTACCTTCTAATTTTAAAGTGACTTTATTTCATAAAATGCACTTATGTAATAAAGTGAAATTACTTTAATATTTTAAGTGATTCATTTTGGAGGGAATGGATCATGAACCTTGATCTTGAAAAAGGCGAGATTAGATCTTGGCCTTTGGATTTAGGGTTGGGGAAGGTGAAAAGACACTTTGGAGGGAAAATGTCATTTTCAGATTTATAAAAAAATGCAATGGGTAGTGTGTAAGACACAACGAGTGAAGGAGATTGAGAGATATTTTCCGAGAGAGCTTGAGAGAGGAAAGTGAGCAACTTGGAGGGCACGTTTCCCAAGAAAAGGAGGGCACAGATCTCAAGGCTATTTTTATGTGTGAGTGCAGTGCTTATTTTCTGTCGCTGGGCCATATTGTACGGATCCGTACAGTCCGTACAACAAGAAGAGGGCACGATTTTTGAGGCTGTCCTTTGGCACAAAAATCGAGGCAGATTTGAAACATTTAAAATAACAATAGCATCAAATAGACAGAATGCCACATGAATATGGAAAAAAACCTGATATATAAGATGTCTAGTGATACATCACACATAAAAAATGAATCATGTCCTGAATCCTGATTCCTGAGTCATCAAAAAATATAATAAATGTATCTCATGATCATCAACATGACACATGAGTCATCTACAATGAAATCAAGTAAATAAAGTTAATAAATTATTGATTCCCTGACCCTCTGGCTCTACCCATTTTACGGGCAAAGGTAATCGTTGCAGAAAGCGGTTTTCCTCTAGCACTAGGAGTAGGTGCCCTTGAGGCAGGTGCGCCTCGCACTGGAGTCGAACGTCCTCTAGAAGAAGTAGAAGACCCTCGAGACTGATGTCCTCTAGAAGAAGGTAGAGGAGGTAGACTGCTAGTGCTACCACTGGGTCTATCTCCCTCTAACTGTGACTATGGCTCTGCTGGTGGCACTCTTGCACACTCGACATAAAACTGAATATCCTCTGGAACATCCTGATCCAGCTCCTTAGAGATACCATGATCAACATCACTATCCTCCTCTAGCCAATCAAGGGCGGTCTCAATAACAGGTTCCTCGACCTCCACTCTCCATGTAGCCGTGGTTTCGATTCCATCCAATGAAATGGCCTTCGCATCAGGTTTTTTCTCAAGCTGCTTCACTCACAGCCTAAGATTGTAGTAGACGTAGACCAAATCATTAAGGCGTGGGGTATCCAACTTGTAGGAGGATCATAAATTAATTTATTAGAATGTAAAGGAGCATGAAATTTAAATGACAGTTTAATAATTTATAATTTAATAATGAATTTAAAATTTAATTTGAAATTCTCTAACCTGTTGCGCTTTTTGGTGTGTATTTTTTCAAATACACTCGAGTTGCGCTCACAACCAGAAGAGCTACATCTTTGGCTGAGCACCTGAATTGCCATGTTCTATAGAATAGGTACCTTTGCGCCACAATTTTCCCACCAAGTATCTACAACGAATTAGAGAAACATAAGAGAAGACAATGATTTAGTTTAAAACAAAGAAACAACTTAAGAAGATCAATGATTAATCTGATAAATTGAAATTTGAAAAATGAATTTTGAAACTTAAAAGTTAAAACAAGGTGAAACTTACTTGGCATTATGTTCTTCCTGCCATTTATGGCCATGTCAAACCCAAATAAGCCAATGGACCTCTTATAGAGTTCCAACTCTTGGGAAAGCTCTAATTGAGCAACTGCACTTGGCACCATCCTCTGGACACACTCAAAGAAGCCAGACATAACCTCTGAATCAAACTTTAAGCCATAGGTGTAAGAGAATCCAGGTTTGAGGTATAACCCTGCAGCATGAATGGGGTGATGGAGTGTGTTGTTCCATTGGTCATCAATCACCCTCCATATCATTTCTTTTCTCTCCCGCCCTTGATCTCCCTTGTCCACATAATAAGCACGAATGGACTCTTTGGCCCTATCCATGGCCTCATATAGGTAGCCCATTGCGGGCTTGTCCTCATCGACCAAGCGAAGAACCTTTACGAAAGGTTCACTGATGATGCAGACCTCCTTCACTGCATCCCAAAAGCTCTCCTTGTATGCAACTAGCCTCATAATGGATTGCCCCTCTTGTTTACTACTAAATGATAAAGCATGCCACTCGGGTGAAAGGACCATTGCCTACAATTCCCACCTAGAATTCAAGAGAGACTGAAGAGAAATAAAACTAGTGACAAAGTGTGTGATGGCAGGACGCACCAACTCTTTGTCACTTGTGAATTTTCTCATCAAGCTAAGTACATAAGCATGATTGTATATGAATTTTGTGATGCTCCTCGTTGAATCAATGGCATCCTTGATCCAATCAATCTTTCCCATATCCTCTAACATCAAGTCAAGGCAATGAGTGGCACAAGGAGAACAATGTAGGATACCTGGACATAAGTATCCTACCAGTAACCACATAATTTGCAGCATTGTCCATTATGAATTGGATAACATGCTGCAGACCTACCTCTTGGATGAACCCAGTGTTTTAAAAACCGGTCGAACCGGAACCGGAACCGGCCGGTTTGACCGGTTTGATGGTCGACCGGTTCAAACCGGTCAATAAACCGAACCGGTCGGCCGGTTTGGTCCCAGAAACCTAAAACCCTCTGAAAGCCCCTAAAACCTAAAACCTAAGTAACAAGTTGAGTTGTAAGGTCTTTTGGTGTGCAGTTGAGGGTAGTAATTAATGGTAATGTTAAATTCTTAAAGTAAAAGTGACATTCTCCTTTATCTTTCATTTTCATCCTTTTACTTAAATTTTTAACATTACCATTAATTGTTTCAGGATGTTTGAGAGTGG